>PVKN010003945.1:0-35100 GCA_004027915.1 Capromys pilorides | reverse complement strand
TTGAATCAGTCGTTCCTAAAAGCATCTCATGCTCATTGGAAAAAAATCTGCTGTACAAAGTTAGTTACCAAAGTTACTTATGCAAACCTTCCTCTTGTTTGCTATGGAGCATGTTCTGGTTAAAAAAAAAATCATAATCTGTTCTGGTCATCACAGCTGACTACCTGCCTAATGTTTGCGTGCAGATATTTCATTTTCTTCTTTTATGCAAGATTTCATCGTTGCGTGATCTGAGATGGTCGGTTGCCCTGAGATTATTAATAAATCGAGATGGTTAATGGTGTGTGACTCAGAACATATATTTAAAAACAAGTTGGAATAGAAATAGGTCTATTACAAAATTAATTTTTTGTTGGGCTCCTCTCTTGAGCCTTTTTGTTTGAAGCCACCTTGCTTTGTAGTGTTCTTATATGCCCCGATTGCAATTAACATAAATTACTCTTAAATACCAGTTCATTGCTGTGCAGAGAGGCCAGAGTTGTGGCTCCTTATAGGGGGTTAAGAGGTTTGGTCATTGTCTGGGTTTTTATCTCCCTGCAGATCAAATTCTGTTCTTCTGAGGCCACAGACCATGTCTGAGATTGTCTTCTTTGATGGTGAAGAGGATTAAGCCTTTGCTCTGAGTGCCAGGGCATTTTCTTAACAAGGCAGAATAAATACTCATAAAATAATTGCATATATAAAGGCAAGTTTCCTTCTGTGGTGTCCTGGGTTGGCAAAAGGGTATCAGTGGACAGTGGGAGGAGATTTTAATAAAGTCTGAAGTTCATAGTGTCAAGCAGTTGCTAATTTCTTAGTTCGGACCCAGCAAGATAGCTCAGTGGACAAAACACCTGTTGAGCAAGTTCAGGGACCCGGGTTCCCTCCCTAGCATTGTGCCGAGCTGGCCCTGCCCACGGATGTGCTGAGCTGGCCACCCAGTCTGGGCGTGGTGGTGAGCACCTGTAATCCCAGTGCTGGGGAGGCTGAAAACAGGAGGATCATTATGAGTCCAAGCTGCGCAGTGAGACCCTGTACTAAATACACTAAAAAAAATTATTCGTTTGATTAGGGGAAGTTGAGTGAAAGGTGTGAGGGGTTGTCTTAGTTTTTGCTTTTGTCTCGTTTGCTTCAGCTTATTTCGGAATAGATTATTTAAGCAAATGGTATGTTTGGGGTATTTGTTGTGGCTTGGTTCAAAACAGCCTACCTGTTCCTGCTTCAGAGACTAGCAGACAAAGGCCTGTGGGAGCCTGGGGACCCGTGTGGTGCCCGGGGCTCCCTGATGGGTCTCTTCCAGCTTTCACACCCTTCTGAAAACTGGCGGTTGCCAGCTGATTTCCCTCTCTGTCTCTCTTTTGAGACAAGCTTAGGCTGGCCTTGAGTTTACCGTCCAGCGTATGCTGGCACCCGACTTGCAGCAGTCCTTCTGCCCCATCCTCCTGAGTGCTGGGATTGCAGGTTACGTGTCACCGTGCCTGACCAATCGCTTCTTCTGACGCCTCGGACATCCAGGACCAGTGATGGACGGTACCAACGTGTGATATACTCTGGTTCCTCTGTAACGACCAGCGAACTTGACTTTTCAGTGTTACCACCCTCACAAAGGGTTCAGTTGGGTTTATGGTTTTGGAGGTTTCAGGCTCTGACCACTGGTCTGGTGGTGTCTGTGGTCAGGTGGCTGTCATGGCAGGACAGAGTGGAGCCGACCTGTTCATCTACAGCAAGGAAACAGAACAAACAGAAGGAAAATAGAGAAAGAGGGAGAGACTGGGATCCCACGGAGCACTTCCTCTGAGTGGATGAGCTCCTGGGGTGGGGGTGGGCTGTCTCTAACTTGTTTGCTCCTAGAAAGCCCCTGAAACCTCTGTTTCTGCTCTAGGAGAGAGTGGCGGGGTGGGGTGCTCAGCTATGAAAGCTTCCTCGTTAGGAAAAATGTTCTAAAATTGAACATTATGTGTGTCCAATTCCGATGAGCAGGGTGGGTGTGGATACAGAGATTTTTCTATAGTTGTTCTTGCTTTGTGATGTGAATAGATTCATTTCCCTTTCGGTTTTGTGTCTTCTTGGCAGAAGTTTGACTTACTCAAGGGAGAAAGGTAGTGGGGTTGAGAACCCTTTCCAGGTGAATTTCTTGAGAGAGGATAAGAGGTCCCAGAGGCAGAATAATGGTCCTGGAGAAGAGAGAAGGGAGGGAAGAAGAAGAAGGGAGGGAAGGGGAAGAAAGAGGGGAGGGGAGGGGAGGAGTGACTTCACTGTTTCTTTCATGATTATAAAGTATTATATATATATATATATATATAATATATATATAGTGTCAGACATATGATAAAAATACAGTGAATATTAAAAGTAAAAATTAGAGTAAAAGTTGACAACAATCAATTAAACCCCGACCTCTTGCAGTACCCCTTCCTCGCTGAGATCTGCCTGTTTCTTACTCTTAAAAGTGAATGTTATTTCTCACTTGGCTTGGTGTCGGTGCCCATGCACATCGATGCATGTGCTCTGGGTTGCTTTGGTGTGCATTGTGTTCACTGTGTGACCAGGCCTTTGCCTGCCTTTTCTCTTTTAAATAGGCATTTGAATTGTAGGTTTGGTTTTTTGTTTGTTTTTTATGTACTTAGTACAAGGTCTACAGGGTCTCACTACACAGCTCACACTCGTAGCGATCTTCCTATTTTCAGCCTCCCAAGCGCTGGGATTACAGGTGCACGCCACCACGCCCAGTCTCAGTCACGGGCTCAGTGCACCCCAGGGGCGGGGGTAAGGCCAGCACGGCACACCGAGAATCGAACCTGGTCCCTGCGCCTTGCTAAGCAGGTGCTTTAGTCCGCTGAGCTATCTGGCTGGCCCAAGTTTGATGGTATCGGCGCGCGCAGACAAAGCCTCTGTGACTGTGTGTGTAACTCCTCTGTCAAGGAGATCTCGTGTCAGAGCTCAGCTCCAGGAGTGGGGTTGCTGAGTCACACACGCATGCCACTTGGAGTCACCTGGTGCAGTCTGACTGAGGCTGCATGGTGTGTAGCGCGGGCTCATTTTCATCGTTCCGTTCCTCACCAGTAGTTGGTACTGGGAGCCTGACGCTGCTTTGCCCATCTTGTGGTTTTAGTCTACATTTCTCAAATCATGAACGATGTGGAAACCATGCTCTTTTAGGGAAAGGAGTCCAGACGTTACAGCTCGCATTCACTGATTGCATGGTGACTGCTTGGGCAGGACATGTCCTCCCCAGGGCTGCTGTCCTGCCTTCGGTGCAGAATCAGAGGATTGTTTCATTGTTGTGAGAAACTTGGGATGTTAGCGTGGAAGTTGCTTCTTTGAGTTCTCCATGTTATGCTTTGAATGAAATCTTTTTTTTTTTTTCTTTTTCTTCATTACCGGGAATTGAACTCAGGACCCTGTGCTTGCCAGGCAAGCGCTTATTCTACTGAGCTGTCTCCCTGGCCCTCCACGTTATGCTTTGAGAACTTCTCTGGTCCCCACTCCTGTGGGCCCTTTATTTTGTTAAAAGCGCCTGGGTGGACAGCAAGGTGGCTTCACTCTGGTTTGCTGGGGACACGTTGTTCCTTTTAATGAATGCAGGCAAATAAATGAGAGCTCGGGCAGGGTCTCCAGAGTTTTGATGGTAGCAGATCCTGGCCCAGAGGTGGCTTTAGGAGGCACTGGGGAGAGTGGGGACACACATGAGCACAAGAGTGGTAACTGGCTGCCTGGGTGTGTGTGTGGAATTAGTACAGACAGAGGAACCGATGGGGCCCAGGCTGCAGGGGCCGTCTGAAGCTGAGAAGGGTGGGCGGATCGCAGGAGCAGAGTTCTGTTGGGTGGTTTTCACGTGGTTCCTGAGCTGGGCAGGGACGATCCTGCTGTGGCTGCTGCTTTGGCAAGAGGGTTGTCTGTTTGCCCACGAGTTCAGTTGAGTACTTTCATGTGAAAATAGACCTTTGATGTACTGGAAAATGAGAAGGAAAATCTGCTTTAACACCTGGAGAAGAGAAGCTGCCTATGGGAAAAAAAATGTTCTTTTAGGATAGAAAGGAACTGCGTGCACTGTGTGTGCTGGGCTGGTTGTAGTAACCCATGAGGCCTGCAGGAAAGAGTATGGGCTTGCAGCCCCACGCAGAAGCACGCTCGGAAGCGCAGTGTCAGGGGTGGGAACATCAGAGGCTAACGTTGTGTTTGTATTAGGATACAGCTATAAAAGTATTATTTGTGCAGATGGAGAAGGTCCAGGGTGGAACTAAGGAAAATACTAATAATGGATTTTGTTCATAGGGTGAGAAAGTGAGTGTTTAAAAGTCCCTGTAGTACCACATGCCATGCCAGCCTCACCCCCTGGGCACACTGAGCCAGGGACCAAGTCTGGGCATGGTGGCTCACGCCTGTAATCCTAGCACTGGGGAGGCTGGAAACAGGACAATCACTACCAGTCCAAACTGCGTAGTGAGACCCTGTACAAACAAACAAACAAAAATAATAAAAGTTCCTGTATTGTTATTGCACAACCAAAAGTCACTTCTCAAGTAAGCCTGGATGGGATAGACTGTTATTTGTTAGATGATTCCGGATGCCAGTTTCCACAGTAATAGCCTGCCTACCACATGGGGTAAGTCCTTGCCTGAAGGAAGCTTATAGACTGAAGCACTGCTGGAAAGTATAAACACTCAGAGAGTTAGAGGTATCATGTGAGGGGACACCTCACTAGGTGCCAGAGGAAGATGGCAGGAGGGCAGGGTCTCTCTCTCTGGGTGCTTTCTGGAGGACCCCTTGGTGGGTGGCCTTGAGGGCACTCCAGAAACACGGGCCAGTCTGAATAAATAGGGGGAGAATGGCCGGTAGAGATTTACCCAGAGGGAAGAGACTGGGAAGCAGGCTGTAGGAAGCATACCTTGATGGTCAGAATACGGAGGGAGTGTAAAGCATTTGCCCAGAATTCTGCTTGAGCGCGTGCCATCTGGCAGGGGTCTTAAGGTGTTTTTGGTGAGGTCCTCTGTGGATGTCTTCAGCAAAATGGTATCCAAACATGATGACGCAGACCTGTAATCCCAGCCCTTTTGGAAGCCGAGGCAGGAGGACTCCAGGTTTGAGCCTGTCTGAGGAACTTAGTGATTTAGCATGCCCTGTCTCAAAGCATAAAAAAGTCAATAAAAAGGGGCCAAGGGTACAGCTCAGTGGGAGAACCCTGGGTTCAATCTGCAGTACTATTACACACACACACACACACACACACCCCAAGAAGCCCCCGGAGGGGTTCGCATACAGTTTCAGAGGACCCCCTGTAGCTTGCCCTGGGGCATCTCAGCTCCCGCTGGCACATGTGTGTCCAGCACCTTGGTAGGTGGTTTGTGGGGCCTGGGGAGTACAGCAGAAATAGGACAAGCCCGGCCTTTGCCCTTAGGGAACTTAGAGTCCCAGGCAAGGACAGACATGATGGAAACTGGTGGAGCTAGGAGACAGCCAATGCTTGGGATCAGCGCTGTCAGCAGCCTGTGCCTTCAGGAAAGAGCCCTCTGGCAGGCAGGCAGGCAGGCAGGCAGGCAGGCAGGCGCTGGGCTGGGGTATGTAGGTGCAGAATGGCAGAGTGGGTGGTGCTCATCAGGGACCCAGCAGGACCTCCCCGTGTTCGAAGGGGGCACCTTCCTGACGCATGGAGTGACTCCTCTCTCCAGGGGCGGGAGAGGGCGGCCTCCCGCAGGCTTCCCATTGAGGCTGAGGGTGAGGCATTGCTGTCTAAGGCCCTCTCCTACCCTAGCAACACCGGCTCACCTGGAGCCCCTTGTGCGTTCTTCCTCCAAACAAACAGCTTTCTGGGAGAGGTAATAAATTAATCTCCTGGGAAAAGAATCTGCCACAGCGCCAGGGAGGCCTTCAGCAGCCAGGGCCAGAGTCGTGGCTGATGCGGTCACCACATGAGTGATCACGTGGTCCTTGCTGATGCAGGTGTTGGGCAGCCAGTGCTGTGCTCTGGCTGTCAGGGCCTCCTCAGTGTGGGGAGGGGGCAGGAAGCTGGGGTGTGTTCTGGGGAGTGCTCACCACAGCCCTCAGGTGTTCCCATTTCACAGAGGTACATTGGATGTGAGGCTGCATGAGACGCATGATTCTTTTCTGTCCTAAAAGAACACGGGAGTTGGCAGCTTTGGGTCCTCCTCTGTGGTTCAGCAGGCTTTCCCTCGATTCCTTCCTTCCCACTGTTCACACCAGGTGGCACGACCCTCAGGGCGCTGGGGAAGGCCAGTGTGCACTGTCGCTTAGCCCAACTGAAAAGTGGTCTCTATTTAAAGAGGACATGAAACGAACATCATACGGGGGCCTAAGTCTACTTCTTCACCAAGGAAAGCAGACTCCTTCTGTGCACACCTAGGGTGTGTTGGGGCCAAAACCTACCAGGATCCTACTAAAACCTACCAGTGTGATGCAGCGCAGGCTTGCCTTCTTGCTATTGGTGCAGGGTAGAGAGAAACCTCGCTGCTGCCTCTCTGCGGTCTGGAGAGGCAGCGTTGGCCCCTGGAGACACCAGATTAGGCGCACCGTGTCCCTCTGGCTGATGAGGGGTGGTTATCTGGCAGCCTCTCGTGTTCCCCTGCCTGTCCCTTGCCACCTGCTGGCCTTCTGGGACTTGGAGATCACTGTGGTCTGTAGAGAAAGAGGGAAGGAGGGAGGGAGGAAGAGATTCCTACTGAGATCTGCTTATTAAAGTTAGTCATCTGCAGTTTCACTGATCCCATGACTTGCAGTGACCAAGTATCAACACACAGTCCTGTCCAGCTCTCTGGGTAGATCTTCCTTGTGATAACCTCCCTTGGGCCCAGTAGGCACTCTCCCCAGCTCCAGAACCACGAGTTCCAATGTAGGTTTTGGGATTGTCGTAAAATGAGAGTGCGGTTGAATCAAGGGTGATAGCTGCCATTTGCCCTAAGTGGAGGGCTGGAGGAAGGCTTTCTTGACCCCTCCTGTTCCAGAACGTAAGGGTGTCTGGTTAGGTGTGCACACTTTGTTTTTTTTTTTTGCTCACCATCACTCATGTGCTCTGCCACTAATTTTGATTCTCTTTAGTGTCTACAACTTTGTTTCACTTTGTAAACTGTTATGTGAGACTGCTGTGTTGTACCCAAAAGCAGAATGCAGACTTGGCAAAAGCCAAGGAATTACTTGGTTCTCAAAATGATTTCACTGTGGTTCCTTCAACGAGGAAGTCCCCAGCACATTTAGATGAGGACTCAGTTGGCCTCTGCTAAATACATTGGCACAGTTCGAGAATGTTTGGAGCTTCTGATTCCTGCTTGGGCCTTCTAGCATTTTCTAAATCCCAAGGCTCCCCCCATCCCCATATTTCCTTGAGACCCTCCTACAGCCCTAATGATAGTTAGTTTATCAGCTTGGCTTGGCTTTTGATGCTCAGATCTTGAGTACAGCAGTCCTCTAGGTATTCTTGTGAAAGCCTTCCCACATGTTTTTTTTTCATACACTCACAGTCTGTTGAGTTTAAGTAAAACTGCTCTCCCTCTGTAATCTCAGTGACACTCATCAAATCAGTTGAAGGCCTTCGTAACAAAGTCAAATTTGTCTCCAAGGAACAAGTAGTTTTGCCTCTGGACTCCATAATAGAGACCCTCCCTGAGGTCCGTGGCTACTGGCCTGACTTGCTAACATCAACTCTTACCTGAATGTCCTGCCTGTTGACCTGTCTTAGAAATTTCAGGCTTGCCAGCTATTACAATTGCAAACCAGTTCCAAAAGTCAGTCAGTCAGTCAGTCAGTCAGTCAGCCAGCCAGCCAGCCAGCCAGCCAGCCAGCCAGCCAGCCAGCCAGTCATTCAGTCAGTCAGTCAGTCATTCAGTCCATTCATTCATTCATTCATTCATTCATTCAATCTGTTCCTTCACTGTTGGTTCTGTTTCCCTGGAGACTCTGTCTTTATCATAGCAGCTGTTTGCTTGTTTTTTTCTCCTTGTTGGACCATAACCTATATGAGAACAGGATACTGGACACACAGAAGCACTGTGGTAAAAGCTGTGAGGAATGAATTCAGGCCTCTGTATTCACCAGTAGGTGCAATGAATTTTGCTTTTTCATGGTTAGCCTAACTTGAGCAGAGTCCTGGCTCCACCAGTTATTGGCTGTTTAATTGTAGGTTCCTCATAGGAAGAGGAACTTTCTTTCTGTCAGTCACTTGTAAGGATGAAGTGGGATGATGTGTCTGTTGTGTAGTAAATCACGGGAGTATCTCTTGCTGGAAAATCCAAAATCCAAAATTCTCCAAAATTCAGAACTTTTAAAGTAAGCAACAAGATACCATAGGTTGTAGTCACATGGCAAAGTGTACAAGGGACGTTTGAAGGATAAATGAATTTTGTGTTTAGACTTGAACCCCATCTGTAAAGTATCTCCTTGTGTGTATGCAAATATTCCCAAAGTAAAAACATTGCAACCTGAAACATCTCTTCTTAGCATTTCAGATGGCAGATTCCCAACCTGTACTATCCTAACCACACCCACTGCCAGCACAATTTTCCAGGTCATTTCAAGGATGAAATGAGATAAGGAATAGAGCACTTCTAGCAGCTAATGGGGCATTTTAAGTGCTAGCTGCCTTCTAGGTACCAAACTTTCTCTCCTCTGTATATTTTCACTTAACTTCTGGTTAAACCCTACAAAGCAGTTTTAATTGCTTTGTGTTAATGATGGACCCAAAGGCTGGCACTAAGTGGCTTACCCAAAATGCAACAGGTACCTCTCTATTGTGTACCTACTTAATGGGTGAAACTTGGACCCTGCTGGCCAGCTCCAGGTCCCGTCCTGTGTCCTCTGTGGCACTTGCTTCAGGAGGTCTGTGTGACTTGGTCCCCCACCCACCCCATGTCCTTGCTTTTTATCCTGCTTTTTGCTTTGTGTAGGTAGGTGAGTACTCCTCCTGCCATAGGAGTTCAGATGGTTTTTGTCTTTTTCAAATTTGTGAAATAGATTCTTTCTCCTAAAGATACTTTAAAAAGTAAGTTGGTTGTTATGAAGTGATTTGACCATTCCCATAGGAATGATGTGAAAAATAATGCTTTGGTTCTCAGATTACCCGTAAAAGCTGGAAGGTGACAGTGCTTTTATATATATATATATATATATATATATATATATATATATATATATATATGTTATGGCCAGCTCAGCCTGCCCTGGGGGTGGGGCTGGTGCAGTATGTGATGCCTGGGATCGAACCAAGGTCTCTGCGGTTGCTAAGCTTGCCTAAGCAGGAACTTTAGACCGCTGAGCCATCTTGCCAGCTCCCTTCTTCTTCTTCTTCTTTTTTTTTTTTTTCTTTAATGGGCAGAATATATTTACTGAGGGAAAGAAAGCTTCTGAGAGGAGAGGAGGGGGGCCCTGAGTGGGTGGTCCCCCATGGCAACAGTTCTTTTGAGGCCTTAGTTTCCCTAAAATTTTGGCTGATGTGGATTAGAAACCAGCCTACCCGAGTTGGTGTTGTGGGGTGAGAGGCAGATGGTGCGGAGAATGGCAGGAGAAGGAACAGCAGCCCCATGCCGATGGCTTTGGCTTGGCCTGGGGGGCAAAGATGGGCCCTTTGCTTTGAATTTTAATGTGAATCATTGAAAGCTCCAAGAGGAGGAAGTTCCAGTGGTGACAGGGTCTGGGGCCCAGGGGGGCTGTTTTATTTGTCCTGTGGCACTCATGGGAAACTGGAGCCCCGAGCACAGTTCCATGTCCAGGGTTATAGAACTGCTCCCCACGGGTTTCCCAGGGCAAAGTTGCCTGTATTTTCATCAAGCACTGCGGTTGCCACCTCCCCTGCGAGCCTGTGAGAGACTGCAGATTGGACTGGGTCTGGGAACATCAAGACAGGTTTTCTGTGTACTGGAGAATAACTCTGAAAAGAAATGTTCCTATTCTTTAATAAGTCCAAATCACAGCACACAGACTCTGCATATAAGCAGTTCTCTACGGACCGTCCCTTCTCCAGGCCTTAATCTTATGGGGAATTTTAGTCTCCAGATTGGGGCTAAGAAACTGTCAGAGGCTTCTGTTTTACCTGTGAGCCAGAAGCTGTGTTCGGAGCAGGCTCCCTTGTCCTTTGGATCATGCCCTTGGTGCCAGTTTTATTCTGAAATTGCTTTGGGCTTTGTGACAAACCATGTTCCCTTTCTGCCACCAGTCAGCTTCTAGAATGGGCTTGTGAAGCAAGCTTTAAACCTCTGTTGGCCACTTGTTCCATATCCTTAACATGGGGGAAAGTGTATAATGAAACGTGAATTTGCTAGGGGGATTTGTACGTAGTACACCTGTTGAATTAGGACCACGAGGTGCAAAGCAAGGTGCATGCTGTGACTGCCAGGGCATGTTTGCATGGATCAGCATGGATTCTGTCTTTGCAATATGGTCATGCTTGAGGGGAATTCCAGATGGTTGCATGGCAGTTCCCAGAGCAGTTGTAGAAGAGGAGACAACATTTGGAAGTCTTGATGGATACCAGGCAGAGGAGAGAGGAACCATGGCTTGGGGGTTCTTGGGTCCTGAAGCAGAGCTATTAGCAGTCAGTAGATTTGCTAGTAGGCTGGGCCTGCTGTGGGACATGGACAGATGTGGGCAGATGGCGCTGTTGTGGGCGTGGAGGCTTTGGGCTTTGATGGGTGTGAGCAAGCATTTGTCTCCCTTCAGACCCAGCTGGCCTAGAAGTCAGGATGGGAGAGGGCAAGGCGGGCTCTTCCTTTTTCCTGCCTCCTCCTGGTTCCTGCTACTTGGGCCTGTACCCCTCTTCTGCTTCCTGGGCTGAGAATCACCATGGGGCTTCCCAAGGAGCTGCTGCTGGGTGCTGCTGGCCCAGAATGTGCAGAGGCAAGATGCCTGGGAACAACAGGAAGCTTGGGGGACTTCGGGTCTTTGAAGACTCCAGCCTTCTGTGTTCAGAGCACTTGGAGGAACTTGTCTTCTTCCAGGTGAAGGGGCAGTGGCATTGTGTTCTACATTAGGCATTTGTTTACCCCCATCCCCACCCCGTGCAGTGGTGGCACTCATGTTTGTACTCTTGTGTCACTGCCCCAAGATCTGACAACTGAGGCTGGGCAGGGAGAGTGACAGGTTCCTCCTGAACAGAGCTTGGAGCTTGCTTCCTGCCTCTTAACCATTTGGGGGCCTTGGGCAAGTTATTTGTTCTTTCTCAGCATCGTTTTCTCATCAGTGTAAAAAGAATAGGAAATGTTTTGAATGAAGCAACAGTAGCTGCCTGACAACATTGTTCTGAGGGCTCTGGGAAGCAGGGATCAAGTTCCTGTAGCAGCCAGAACAAACGAATGCTCAACAGGCAGTGCCGATCGTTGTTGTCAGTGAAAGTAGAGCTTTTCGCCTGGTCCCACTGGTGGCTAGTGCCTGGAACTCTTGAGTGCCAGGCAGATTGCAGGAGGGCTTTTGCTCTAGGGGCCAGTCTTAGAGTGTGCAAAGGATCAGGTGCTCCAGGTCCTCCTGGAGCTCTCAGCAGGTGATAAAGGGGTTCTGAGTCTTTTAATAACAACTTGGTGTGGACAGGCATGCTTCTTTACCAGCAGCGGAGGTCCTGGGGGGTTGAAATCCACTTGGCAAAGGCGAAATAGTAGAAGTCGTCGAAGCAGTTCTGCGTATAGTAAGAGACTCATTGCTGCCCCAAGAGATCTTGGGGACCCTCTAAAGGGGTCTCCAGCGTTGTAAAGGTTGGGGCAGTGACCATTTGGCTTGAGGGCAGTGGGGAGCTAGAAGCAAAAGGAAAGCAGTGGTGGGGTCTTTGACACCTGCTTCCCCTGCAGACAAACCATTGTGTCCACACCCATCAGGGCCCTGTTGTCCCAGTGTTGTCCTGTGCCCTCCAGCCCTCAGGGAGGAATGTAGGCCTCCAGCCCTGGGGCCAGCTGCTGGGAGAGGGCTGGGCTGCAGCCAGAGACAGGGCAAAGTCTTGGGCGAACTTTGCCAAGAGCTCTTGGGTTTCTAGGTACCTCAAGGCAAGTTTGCTGGGGTTGGGGAGAAAAGCCAGCCTGTGTGGGGCTGGGCAGTGGTCCCCCTCCACCTTCCACACTCTCATCCCAGGTGGCCTGGGGTCCAGAAGCCAGAGAGGCTCAAGGTTGGTTCAAGACAGCAGGCTGCCAGGGCCTGACAGGTGGGAAGGGATCCCCAGGGAGGGGCAGGAGGAGAGATAAAAGGCCGCCGAGTTTCAAGGCTGGCCAGCTTCGCAACCTTCAAAAGAACAGACTGTGCTGTCTTCAGAGTCTAAATCGACCCCAAAGAAGAAGTGACCCTTTCATATTTCAGGTTGTGTGTGAAAAGGGGGAAAGATTGTGCAAAGAAGACGCCTGGGCTGTTCTTTCTTGGCTTGGAGGGCACCTTAGCTTTTAACTTAGCTCGCTGCTCTCTGCTCTTTGAACATGAACGATTTCACTATTTTATATTCCTAGGAATTAGTGGACCTGCTTTGGGTTTTTATTCTCTAAACGCAGGTTTCCAGGACCCTATCTTAGTTCCAGAGGGAGCCAGAGTTTCCTCACACGAAAGTGGATAGAGGTTCCTGCAGCCTCCTGCCCCTCTCCACCAGCCCTCTTCGAACTTGAACTTGAACTCAGTGGCTGTGCAAGTAGTGGCCACATCGGATAACTCCAGCTGGACTAAGGCCATAGTCCAGATCTGCTTTCCCTCCCTGCCCAGCCGTTAGCTAGCACTGCTTTTTGACAAAGGAATTAAGTTCTCTTACTGATTCTGAAAGGAAGACCTTTTGTGTATTTACTGCAAATGTGATAAATGCTAGTCTGTGGAAACCAGCTGCCCCTTATGGCTGGGGGCAGTGTTTTTAACACCTGGCAGTTTGCATTTCAATATGGTGGCATAAAAGAAAACACACACACAATAAAAACAAAACCCAGCTCAGATCCCTCTTGGCTGCCTAGAAGGAACCAAGAGTAGGGAAGGCAGCAGGAGGGTGCTGGGGTGTGGGGGGTGTGGTGCCTGGGCTGACTGGGTCCGCAGGGAAGTCTGGAACCTCTGGCTGGCGAGGCCAGGACTGTTTCCTTTTAGCTCAACCCTGTTCCTATGTGGTTCACCTTGATGGCCACCTATGTGTGCATTCTGGGAGGCCCCAGACACAGGTGGGACCCCAGGAGCTCCGAATAGCGGAGAATTGTATGAGCAGGGGTCCAAGGACTCCAGGGCTCCAAGGGTGGTGGTAGGGGATAGGCCCCCATGGATAGATCAGAGTGACTCTCCAGGGGAGGTGGGATCTGGAACCTGGGGATTGGATCCTGAAAATGGGGCCTTTTGTTGCTCAGCTTTCTCAGCAGGAATACACAGTCTTGGTTGTGGAGAACAGCAAGCCCAAGCAAGGCCAGGGGTTCAGAAGGGGTGACTTGGAATTATTAAGAGTCTGGAGGGAAGGATCTGATCCAGGCCTTGCCTTGGCTTGAGGTGATTGTGTTTTCCACGTTTGTATAGGATCTCCACTCTGGACGCGGAAGTGCCATGGGAATATGTGTCTGTGCCCCCATTGCCACCCCTTGGGAGGACACCCATCATACAGGATTAGGGCCCACCCTCCTGGCACCATTTCTATTTTAACTTAATTATATCGGCAAAACGCTTCTTTAAATATGGTCACATTTTGCCATCCCGGAGGTTAGGAATTCCACATAATAATTTTAGTGGGAGGGCCGGTGAGATAGCTCAGCGGACTAAGCGCCAGCTTAACCAAGCACAGGGACTGGGGCTTGTTCCCCTGCATCATGTGCCATTCCAGCTCCACCCCCAGGCATGCTGAGCCTGCCACTGAGACCAGTCATGAGGGTGCATGCCTGTGCTGGGGAGGCTGAAAGCAGGAGGATCGCTACTCATCCAAGCTGCATAGTTAGACCCTGTACCAAATATATAAAGAAAGAATTTTAGTGGGGTGCACAGGTCAGCTCATGATAGCTGGTAGCAGTTTCCAGAGAGGATGGAGTAATTGTAGGAGGGGTTGACACCAAAGGGTTAGCCTGGCACAGCCACCAAGGAGGGAAACAGCAATGTACGCCTGTGGAGCTGCACCCGCTGTGGGGTATACGAGTTGGGCAGCGGCAAGAGATGGAAAAAAGAAGTAGACTGTGTTGCCATGAGTGCCAAGCTCAGGGCCAGCGCCTTCCACTCAGCTCCAGGTGTGATTGGGAGGCCACCCAGTCAGCCCGACATCCCAGCTATAGTCTCAGGCCCCACCCCAGATCCGCTCAGGCAGCACCTGTATTTTAACAGGACCCCTAGTGAATCAGGCCTGTGCCGTCCTGGAAAACTGGCCTGGCAGCTGTGGTTCTCAGCCTGGGCTGCGGGCTGCTTGGCATTCTCTGGGGAAGAATGCTTCTGTCTCTGAAGTTGCCATTTCTGTAACCCGTGAGTAGGCGGGGGCTCTGGGAGGACCAGAGTGCTCCCCAGCTGCTTCTCACGTGCATGGTTGGGGGCTGCTATCTGGCCTGGGCTGGAGGGTCACAAGCCAACTTAAGCACCGCAATGCAGTGCAAGAAGCTGTCTCAAAATGAAGAGAAGGGGGGCCGGCGAGATGGCTCAGTGGTCTAAAGCACCTGCTTGGGCAAGCTTGGGCAGCCACAGGGACTGCGGTTCGATCCCCTGCACCACATGCTGTGCCAGCCCCACCCCCAGGGCGGGCTGAGCCAGCCAGAGCACAAATAAATAAATAAATGAGGTTTAAAAAAATAAAATAATAATAATAAAAAAAACTTTTTTAAAAAATGGAGAAGGGCGGGGATGTAGCTCACTGATAGAGCATTTGCCTAGCATGTGCAAGACCTTAGATATAGTCACACACACACACACGGATTTGAAAGAACCTCTCTTTGAGCCAGCTGTCAAGGGAGGAGTTTGAAGAAAAGCTGCAGGGTGGGGCAGAAGGTATGAAAATTCTTTCCTGTCTTCTCTTTACCAGGAATGGCTTAGCCCTCCCCGGCCTTGGTGACTTTCCTTTTGTCTTCTGCCTAGAGCAGGTCAGAGGCCAGAAGGATAGACCAGGACTTGTCCTACTAATGGTGAGGAGGCTCCGGCTTGACAGTTGTCGCTGTCACCTGAAAGGCCCTGGTGGGGGACATTTGACCCCATGCTAGCCGCATTGCTTGGACAGTGAGGCTTTGGTGGAGGGGAGTCTGCGGCTGGGGAACAGGAAAGCCCTTCCCAGCCAGGTTTGCTGGAAGCAATATTATTTCCCATGGTTCTGAAGGTTCTTGAAGGCTGGGCCTCCTCCTTGGGAAGGATGCTTTTCATGGCTGTTGCAGGCACCAGATAAGCTCTCTAAAGCCCACTGATGATAAAGGTGATCTGGAGAAAACAAACATCAGTGAAAAGGTAAACAAACCCAAACACCCAAACAGCGTTTATCCCATTTTAGCGCTGAGATTTGGATTAGGCAGGTCACGTGGCCCACAACTTTTCTTCAATCCTTGGGAGACTTCTTCCGTGGAAATCTTTTTCAGCAGCTTTGCAATTTTGATTTTCAGTTAATTAGATTTGTGCTGTTTGGGAGACTTGGTTAATGCATTTCACCCCACAGAGCTAATTTGCCTCTGTCTAAATTAGGTCTTTGCTATGGCAGAGGGTGTGCACAGGATGCGTGAATACAGGCTCATGCCGGGCATTGAGAGGCCGCCAGACAGTAAACAGGAGAGTGCTTTGAAATCGCCACTTGTCGGCATTGTCATGATTATGGAATAGCTGAGGTCCCACTGAGTGAAGAAAGATGTTCCTGGAGCAAGGGCATGGGAGGGGACAGAGAAGAGGGCAGAGCAGTAATTTCACAATTCCTAAATCTCTTGGAGGAGTGAGGGCCCTTTGGAGCCGGCTCAGCCAGGCCTCGCTTTATAAGCCCAGGAAGCCGGGGGGGGGCTGACTCAGAGCAGTTTTTCTTTGGGGTTTGGGAAATCATATGCTTTTCCTTCTTCTTCCATGTGTGGTTGGCTTCTGACCCCAGGTCTTTGGATGGACCTGAAGGGTGAGGAGGAGTGGAGTGTGCCTGCCCAGCTAGAGAGGGGCCCGTGGGAGCTGAGGGAAAGCGCCAGCTCCAGTTCTGTGGGCCCACCATGAAGTCTATCCTTGCTTCCCCTTCTCCAGTGTCAGAGATTATAGATTGCATGTTAGTGATATGACATCAAGACTTATAATTTAATAATTTACATCCTGCTGATCTTTTTGGAAGGCTTTGAGGCAGCAAAAGGAAGGGCCTAAGGAGATAGAACCAGACCCTGTCTCCGCTCATCACATTGTTTTCAGAGTACCTGTCTAGAGTTAGAACCTGTTCCTGTCAGAGACCAGGCATGAAGTGTAGCCCGGGTGAGGCAAACCATTTTCACCTCTTACCATCTCGATCAACTGTACATATCTTTGCCTCCCAGAAGACTGCTGATCGGTGGGTGGGAGTGTGTACTTGATTAGCCATGCCTGTCAAGGCAGGGGAGGAGGGTGGCTGCATGTTTTGCTTCTTGCTTCCATCTCTTCAGCCTACACTACTGAGTAAGTTGATGATGTGTGGAGAATCCTGTTTTAGACATTTTGATAAAAAAAGACAACCTGTTCTTTGGAAAATTATAATCCCATCAGAAAGGCAGATAGATATATGTATAAAGATGATGTAATGCCTTGAAGAGTCCCAACATTCTCAGTTAGCATTGTTAGTATAATGTAGTAATAACTGCCCTTTTCTATGTATCCTGTTTTGCAGTTTGACACACAGAGTAAATAGCATAGAAAG
This sequence comes from Capromys pilorides, assembly GCA_004027915.1. NCBI lineage: Eukaryota > Metazoa > Chordata > Mammalia > Rodentia > Capromyidae > Capromys > Capromys pilorides. Next base: position 18,386 of record PVKN010003945.1, on the reverse strand, counting down.
GAGCCTATGTGACAGGTGAAGAGGGCACACTGAGAGGGACACATTTCCTGAGGCCTTGTGTGGTTGGTGAACTCAGAACTCTGGGCAGTGGGCATTTGGGGTCAGGGAACCTTGGACTCCGCTCTGCCTCTCAGGAAAGTTGCTCTGGAGGGAGGTTTAGAGCAGGCAGGAATGCAAGCGGAGGGAGTGTGTTCATTACAGGGCAGGAGGACCCCTGAGACGAAGCAGGTGCGGGGCACTGTCCCGCTGCTGCTGGCTGGGCATCTCCTCGTGAGCTTTTTATTAGATTTGGGTTGAGGCTTCACTGCTGTTCACAAGAAGTTTGGAGGAAGAGGGTGTGGGGGCCTCCTGTCTGAAACCTGGCCTGCAGAGGTCCTGAGGTTGAACGAGCCCCTTACAGTGTGCTCCTGGACCTGGGTCCTAGAGTGAATGGATTCTGAGCAGCAAGTTTCCCCGCTTCTGTTTCCCGGTGTTGTTCTGCCTCTTAAGTGCGGAGAAGACGCAGCTCGGCAGGACCATCTGTGCTCCTCAGGATGCTGTGGCTGATGTGTTAGATGTAAATTTCCTAATGTAGGTTACTGAGCGGCTGCTCGGGAGAAGAGAGGAGGGGCCTGCAGCTGAGTGTTGCTGTGGCTTCTCTGGCCCTCCTTGCCTGTCCGCCCTGGGTGTGTGAGCTCTGCAGGGACATGGAGGAGCTGCGGCCTTGGCCTGGCCTCCATCAAGGTGGGGTGAGGACATTCGGTGGTGACGTTGACCAGGACCTTCTGCTGCCCCTACGTGGACTGAGACAGTGGCACACGAGGTGGCGAGAGCGTAGAGATAACTGGGCGGGGCAGTGGTGCTGTCCCTGGTGACTCGGGGCTCTGGCCAGCGTGTTCCAGTGCTGAGTGGGCCAAGTCTCTCCCTTCAGTTAGCTCTGGGGACGTCAAGACGGAGAAGCACAATGACCTTCTCAGGATCACACAAGTGTTTGTGGCGCAGTCGGGGTGGGAGTGTGGACATCCTGATGCCCACTGCAAAGGCAACCTTTTCTTAATTTGAGGTGCATTGTGTTCACATTGGCATTTGAAAAATCAAGATGCCTGCTACATATGGGTGGCGTTAGGTTTCATGCAGTCCCCGAGGCCTTGGATTGAGTCAGATGTGGTAGAAAGTATTGAGGGAAAGCCCGCTTTCTGTCTGGCTTGAATACATTTGGTCCGTATAATCTTAAACATAAAGTAAAATCACACCAAGTGGGAGGTTTTTAAATGACCACGTGTGGTGGGAAACCATGCTCACGCCTGTCTTCTGGCTCCACTGCTGGCCACAGTGACACTGGCGCCACTGCTGCTCTTTCCAACCCTTCCTTTCCTGGAGACGGGGGTGGGATGAGGGGTTGGGGAGCGCGTGGAGGGGGTTCGCTGCATCTCAGGGAGCTGGGGCTTAGAACTGCTGCCAACCGCCAAGGAGTTGGCCAGTTAGTCCTCCTGTCCCCTCCCGCCAGGCCCTTCCTGCCGCCTCCACGTCACTCTGGGCTTCTCCGAGTGACAGTGCGTCTTCCTTTGAGTGGTCGCCAGGCTGCCGCCGCCTGCCAGCGTTCTGCGCACTTGCTGCTGAACTGTGGTCCGATCGAAAGCAACACAATTACTCTCTGCGGCTGGAGGGCAATCGTGAACACTTGCAGCCTGCCTTCTTGCTCAGTACTTGCCTGGAGTGTCTCTGAGAGGGCTGGAAAGGCGTCTCGAGCGGACGACGGCGATCTGTCTGTGTGCTGGTTGGCTCTGTCACTGGCATGGGGATGAGCTGGGTTTTGCCTCTCGTGGGGAGGGAAGGATGGGTATTTTTACGTAGAACTTTGTGTAGGCTCGAATGGGGGCAAGGGTGATGTGTGGCTTCTTACAGGTGCCGGCCGATTTGTGGGTGAAGAGAGAGCCTGGCTGGGTGTGCTGCGCTGCGCTGAGTCTCCCAGAGAGAGGACCCAAGGAGAGGCCCGTGCAGATGCTCCCAGGGGGTTGCACAGCACTCCCTCCGGTGATAGTTTTAGCCAGTCAGGGTCGGTTGGCAGTTCCTAGCCTCGTGTCTCTTCAGAGAGCTAAGCGATGCTCAAAGGGGTGGAGAGTTCTTGCACAAGTCAGACGCCTGTCTGCTGGCTTTGTTTTGTTTTCTGAGTTGGAGGCCATCTGTTGAACCCCTGTTGAAAGGTGTGGATAGAAGGAAACAGAGCAACCAGGCCGTTTCCGCAGACAGGCAGGCTGTCCGGTGAGGAGGAGAGGTGAGGGACTTGGACTAGGAAAGCTTTGCCCGAGACACGTGGCCATTTCCTAGGGATAGAAATAGGTGGCTAGGCCTCCTCATACCCTGCTTCCTGATTCCGCCCTTTCCTCCTGTCCTGCCTCACTCCCTGCCGCCCTTGGACTGCTCACCCGGACCTAGATGAGGGTGCAGTGAGAGCGCCCCATTGATTCTCGTACCTGGCCAGTCATGGGGTGCTGTGGGTTTGGAGCCTTGGTACTCTGTGACCTTCCAGGAGACTCTAAGGACCGCAAAGGGACTAGAAGCCTCTCCTCCCAGCTTCTGAGCCTGCTGTGTTCCTGGTGCACCTCCCCCTCTCCCTACCGTAAAAGGTCCTGGAAGCAGCCATCCAGAGGGACTCAGGATCTGAGGTCGGGGTCTGGACACACAAAGGAGTCCCACTGCGGTGAACAAAGGTAGACTTGAATCATTTGTAGGACAGTGATGCACCTCGAGGCCGTAGTGTCAAGTGAAATAAATCAGACACACAAGCTTAAATATGACATGGGGGGGGGCAGTGAGATAGCTTAGTGGACCAAGCACCTACTTAGGCAAGCACAGGGACCAGGGTTCGATCCCGGGCACCATGTGCTGCTCTGGCCCCACCCCCGGATGCATTGAGTCAGCCACCAAGTCTGGGCCTAGTGGCGCACACCTGTATCCGTAGCACTGGGTTGGCAAAAACAGTAGGATCTCTACAGGTCTGAGCTGTGTAGTGAGACCTTGTACCAAATACATACAGAACAAACAAACTGGCATGGCTTCTCTTATATGAGAGACCCAAAATATCAAGCTCAAATTAACAGATAAGAGGAAGTAGGGAGAGGCATCTTTCTCACACGAGAAAGGATCAACAGATGACAGAAGGGAGGAGGAAAGGGAGGGAAAAGGGATGAAGAAAGGAATGAAGCATGTTCCATATGGACACCTGCCCCACACAGGCGTGCACATGCCATGCACTGCAAACATGTATGACTAAAAAATAAAAAATAAAAACAGATTAGCGAGTCATTTTTATTTCTCTACATGGAATGACTGTAACTCGTCAGGTATTAGGCCCAGGAAATGGGCCGTGTTTTTTTCTTTTATATGCTTTTATGTTCAGTTGCATTTACATTCTTACACGGGCCTTGGCACTAGACTTTTTTTTTTTTTTTTCTTTTGGTTAATGAGAGTCTTGCTGATACTAAACTAATTAGAAAGTAAAAATAAGAAAAATGAGTCCTCATACTTCCAGGAAGTAATAAAAGCCCTTGATGTATTGTAGTGCCATTAAATGAGGCAAACTTAAAGAAACAACAAAAAGGAAACCTGAGATCAGGATTAGAGTAGGAGAAAAAAAAAGTCCCCCCAGGAAGTGCTCACCCAGCCTTCCTGTGGCCCCAGCCCTATGCATTCCATCTAAATATTGGTTCTGGAAATACCCCAGGCTCTCTTGAGAGCTCTGTTACACCAGAACTTGGGCAAGCTTTCTCCCGGATGAAGCCAGAATGTTCTCTGCCATGGAGGGCGGTCCGTCCACCAAAGGTGGGCTCCTGCTCGCCGGGAGTGTGGCGCATGGAGAGCTGGGCGTGGTGGCGCAGACCTGTAATCTCAGCACTGGGGAGGCTGAGGCAGGAGGATCTCCTATAGTTCGAGCCCAACCTGGGTTATGTAATGAGTTCAGAATCAGCCTGAAGTATACAGTGAGACCCTGTCTCAGAAAAATAATAATAGCAGTCATGAAACATAAGCAGAAAAGCACAGGTACGAAGAAAGGGGGAGTGGGAGTTAGAGCAGTAGGTGCACTCTGTTCACAAGGGCTGTGCTGTCCATGTTCATATTTTTATCCTGGGAATTCCTCCAAAGAAATCCTCTGTATTGGGCTGGGCAGCTTTGTTCTGGCTTTCCGATTTAAGCTCCCTGTGAGATGGGTGGGGTCTGTTCCACTGTGCCTGTGGCCCTGGGACCAGGCTCTGGGAGCACCCATGAGGGCAGCTGATTGAGAGAAGGTGTCCCGTGCACTCTTGCCACGGCCACAAGGACAGGGAGAGGCAGCTGTCCCTTGTCCTGTGCACTCGAGTGTCCTCCTGGTAAGCCGGGGTCAGGGTTTGACCCTTGGAGTCTTCTTAGAACCTGAGTGGAAAAATTTATTCCTGTTTCAGGAAAGGGCAAGAAAAATATTTGTTCCCATCATCAAAGTGGAAATTTAAGTCAGTGACAATGAAAACTATTTCTGGCCATTCGCAGACGAGAGAGAAGAGGGGGTAGGTAGATTCAAACAGGGCGGAAGAATTCAGACACTGTAAATTTTCGGGGTGAAATAACAGTGTAGAAATAAAAACTCCCCAAGGAAACATAAACCAGCCTTTAATCAAATATAAACAAACCATGTACCATTCACGCGTGGAGCCTCTGGCCCTGTTGCGAGCTGTTGGTTTTGTGCTTGGCTGTTGGAGTGGGGTGCTGTTCAGGAGGACTTCACTACCCGAGGGGGAGGATTGTGCTTTCTCCTCTTCACATGTCCTAGCTATTGGATATGGCCTGTAATCTAGGCTAGTTGGGAGGCTGAGGCAGGAGGACCAAAATCTCCATGCTAGCCCAGGCAACTTAGCAAGACCCTGTCTCAGAACAAAACAAGAACAGACTGGGGATGTAGTTCAGGGGCTGAGCACTTGCTCAGCCCACACAAGGTCCTAGGTTCAATCCCCAGCCCTGTATTTTAATAAAGTCCTTGTTGGTAGCAGACAGTATCTCCAGGCGCTTGGCCAGCAGGCCACCAGATCGTGCCTTCTCCACCCACTGCTTGCCACTGTTAAACTTCATTGCGGAGTTGCAGGTCTCTGGGTTAGTTTAACACCTGTGGGCGTCCAGGAGACTGCAAGGCTTGGCTGCCCGTGGACAAAGGCTGCTGTTTGCAGGTGGGTTTTGTCCTACATGTTGGTTGTTCGGGAAAAATCAGCTGAGGATAATATTAATCCAGTGGGCAGTAGGGGTAAGGTTAGGTCCACAAGGAATCATCTTTTTCATCTCATGACTTGTGTGAAAGTTCACTTAAAAAAAAAAATCAGAAAATAAAGTAAGCCAGAGACTCCAGGTCAGACCTCGCGTAGGCCTGCTCCCTGATCTCACACGTGCTGATTCTGCAGCATTCCAGGGCTTGAATTCTCCAGGAAACTGGAGGAGAAAAAGGGGACACAGACTTTTCCCAGCATTTTAAGAGCATTGCTTTTCCGGCAGGCTTTTACAGCTCCCAGTGGGAGAACATCTTGGGTTTCCCCAGTACCCAAGTGTGGCTGAGCTCCGTGTGGAGCCAGGGACATCAGGGGCCAGCTACACACTTGGCTGGTGCTTCCTGGGCTCCTGGGGCCCCGTGGAGGCCTTGACCATGGCCCCGCAGCCTCCTTGTATCTGCTTTGTCCTTGCTTCCGAGCTGTATGACCTGTCACATGGAGGGACAGTTGCTCAAGCCAGTGTCCTGTGACCTCAACAGGAGTAGACAGGGAGAGAGGGGATGGAGTGCACTGCCATCTGGCCAGGAGCTCTGGAGTGGCCTTTCTGGTGGACGCTGGCTTGGCTCGTCACCTTACTTGGCACCGTGTGGCGGCTTGTGGCACAGCGCTTGCTCCCAGGAAATGGCTTATGGGTTTTGCATTCTTGCACGAGCACATCGTTTACTTTCCCGCCTCGTTCATTCCTGCTCTGGAAGGAGCGCTCTGCCCACAAGTTCTCAAAAGATGGTTTTCTCTTTGGTGATGGCTCAATTTACCAGGTAATTATTTTGCAGCTGTTTTGTTTGGAGTTTTTTAGGTGGCTGGAGGAGGAGGAGCGGGCAGTCCCCGTCCTTAAGAATGATGGGAGGAGCCTGGGGCCTGGGTGCAGGGTGGCCGCTGCAGTCTTTGAGTCCTCAAATGGTTTTCCTCGTTGGGCTCTGCCGGGGTCAGTTGTGGTCCTCTGTCCCTGCAGGGAAGTTGCACTTTTATCCAGATGTTCTTCTTAGCTCTTGGCTCATGGCTAGGTAGGGGGAAGAGGAGGAGGTAGCTGCACCTGTGCCCTCTTAAGCGGCTGCTGCTCATGGTGGTGGACACCTGGCTTTGTCGTGTCACCTGAAACTTCTTTTTCCAGGCCCAAGGCTAGTGTTTCATTTCAGTGTGGCCCTGTGCTTTAATAGGGAACTTATGGCTCTTTAGAAATGGATGGGTGTGGTTCCTTCTCATGAACCACACTGGGGCATCCGCTGAATCCCAGCCTGCACAGTTCTCCTCCGAAAGTTCCCTGTCACCCTTCTTGGGGGACCTGTGGCCAAGTAGGATATGCAAATGGGTTCTCTGCCTACCTCTGTCATTGCTTGGTCTCAGACTTGCTTCTTTGATCCGGAAGTGGGTCTGACTGGGGCACAGACACCTGACCAAAGTCCTCTGCCAACTCACTTAGGACCTGGAGGCAAGAGCTCGGCGTCTAATCTTGTTAACATAATCACTGTCTTTTGGGATCTAGAGAGGTGGCCTTGGCGAGCCCTGCTTTGCTTGGGTACCATCTTCTGGCACCGAGTGCTCCCGTACCAGGGCACATCTTGGGGCACACTGGCACGTGGTGGCTGTCTCTTCTACCCCCTTTGCTGCCAGGGTTGGCATCTCTATCCTCTCTTCCCTGATATTGGGCCTCTCTCTCTCCTGGACTCCTCCACCCGCTTTCCTCCTTCCGGTGCATTCACCAGGCAGCTGGCCAGTGGCTCTTGGTGCATCCGGGAGACACCTCATGTTCCCTGTCAGTTCTGTCCCATCCTTCACAGCTCTTGGTGGCTTTGGGTGCTGGGTGGGAGCTCTTCTGCAAGGTTTCCTCATATCTCTTAGTCTCTGACTCTGGCCTCATCGATCAGCTCTGTTCTTGCTATGCTCACAGATGCATCTCAGGTGGGTGGCTGTTCCAGAATATTCCCTGCTGGTTCCTGCCTCCAGAATGTTTATGCCCAAACAGTTAACCTGCCTGGTTCGGGAGGCTCCCGTTTCCCCTTCATGTGTCCACCTCAGCCATGCCTTGTATATGAAACCCCTATGTCTCTGTCCCCCTGAACTGTTTGTAGTTCTGTTCCATCTGGTTACTGTGCCCTACAAGATGATAGGCTCTTCTCTGCAATTCTGATGCCCAGGATGTTCTGAAAACCAACAGTTTTTTGAAATGTCATGTGGTGCAAGATTTGACCCAAACTGTCTTGAGACTCTGAAGTACTTTTTGTTCTTACTTAGTATGACTGTTGATGGATTTTCCAGTGCAAATGCCAGCAGTTTGATCACAGGTTCTGCCCAGGCCAGGGTGGGGGGAGGAGGGCAGGGGAGGTGCTGTTCGCTGTGATAAGTGCACTTGTTGTCTGTGGCAACAGGACACCTCTGAATCCAAGTCTGTGTGGCCAGAGCACTTTGCATGAAGGAACTTGGGCTCGGAGTTATTGCTTCTAGCAGGGCTCCTCCTATTTGACAGTGAGGGCCTCAGTCTGTATCTGAGGCGATATTTTATGTAAGACTTCAAGAGTAACTGGCACTGAGACAATGAATACCTAGTAAGCATTTATTGGATGAATTGATAATAATGGCAGCTAATATTTGTCATCTGTTGACTGTCACTGTGGGCCACACGCTGTTCTGAAAGCTTTGTTTTCTCTCATTGACTCTTCTTCCCACAGTCCTGTAGGAGGAAGGTCCTTGTTTTATCCCTGGTTTGTAGATGATGGGAGAATTGAGGCCCCTGCAGTTTAAGTGCCTTGCCCAGAGTGATGTGGCGGGAAAATGAGGAGGTGAGATGTGGATTCAGGAAGCCTGAGTCCTAACCCAGGAGCGCAGTGTCTCAGAGAAGGAAGGAGAGTGTGGTACGGAGCAGTTGAGGGAGGTGTGGAAGTGATGGGAAAGACAGTCCTCTGGCCCACTGGAGTCTGTGCGTTCCTGCTGTCATGGAGTTTGAAGGGTGCAGCTCACTGGCGAGTGTCTGTGCTCATCAGAGATGCTTCTGGAAAGGTGATGAACTGACCAGACATGGGAGTTAAAAAAGAAATGTTCGGCGGTTATTGAGTGTGGTATGGAATGCCAGCTGCAGGGGCGTGCGTCCAGATAGGCCATCCAGAGGGAGTCGTGGCTGTCTTCACGCTCATCTGGCCCATCAGCTTGAGTCTCCTGATTTGAGGCCCAGAGAAGTGCAATGACTTGCCTGAAGTCACAGCACCAGAGAGCCAGATCTCCTCCTCCTCTGCGGTGACCTCCCTGTTGCTTCAGAGAGGTGTCTGGTGTGAGGGCAAGGTAGGGCTGGGGTGGTCAGTGCGTAGGTGTGGCAGCGCAAGCCTTGCTTGGTGAACCTGCTGCTTGCTTGACCACCCGACCTGTGGTTTGAGGTCTGTCTCCGGAAATGGCTTGTCCAACAGGTCTTCTTGGTGGCACTGAGGAGTAATGCGGTGTGGGGCCCTGTCCTTTGCTCCTCTTCTGAGCTATACGTGGGAAAATGGATGACTTTTCACCAGTAGAGTGGTGGCTGGTTTTACAATCTTGTCAGGCTGCGAGACCCAGGCTTGGGAAGCACTGGTAATGTGGGCTCATCTTCCTGTTCAGAATAAGACATTTTCCTTGCCTAAAGTACTGGCGAATCAGGGGGTTTGTGCCAGGCATCTAGATCTGGTCTGAAGTGATACTCTTGCCTTTGCAGCTGGCCTTTGTTTTTCCCAGGGAGGGTCTGATGTCTCCTGTCTGCCCCTTAGAATTCAGTTCAATGTGTGGTGAGGTGAGTAGGAGCACACATTTTTGTTCTTTTTATTATTGTCTTTAAATTTGTGTTTTTCTCAGAAAGTTGATACTCTAAAAGGAAAATACACTGGCTCAAGAGTAAGACACTACTTGAAAATAAAACCTTCTAAAATGCCAATATTGGTCATCCATCCATCCATCCATCCATCCATCCATCCATCCATCTTGTGTATCCATCGGGGCTTTGCCAATGTATTTAGACATGACTGTGTATATATTTCTGTTTCTAAAAACTTGAATTACATTGTACATTTAGCTCACATCATAAAAGTAGACCAGGTCCAGGGAGATAGCTCAATGGTCTAAGTACCTGCCTGGCAAGCACAGAGATCTGGTTTGATCCCTGGTACCACATGCCTTGCCGGCCCTAGAACCCCTAGAATGCTGAGCTGGCCACTGAAACTGGGCATAGTGGTAATGCTATGATCTCAGTACTGGCGAGGCTGAGACAGGAGGATCACTATGAGTCCGAGCTGCATAGCAAGACCCTGTACAAAATACATACATACATACATACATACATACATACATGCCATATCCTAGGAAACATAGTATTCTAACTTGTCCCCCTTGCTGTTGCACCTAGCGAATACATATTTGTAGCAACTTTCTAGGGGCTGCAGAGCACCCCCGTCTGTGCGTATAACCTTATCTCGGTGATCCTCAGTGGTTGGACAGCGCAGTGCCTCAGCTTTGCTCATATAAACGCCTTTGAGTGGCCTTTAAAAAACCCTGCTTGCTCAATTATTATTGCCCGAGTATGGCAACTCTCAGCGTGCTGCTCCTCAGTGTGGAATTGCAGGGTCAAAGTTTCTGTTTGGCTTTTGGAGAGAAGTGAGTGATGGAGAGGAAAACTGGTGGTACACTCTTGCGGAATTATCGAGCTGAATTGTAGTTGTCTCCTTGATTCCTCCATCGTTAGCCTGGGCGCTCCCTCCCTCCACAGGGCTACAAATTCACGATAAGTCAGATATTTGTGAAGGATATTGTCGATCTCCTGTGGGCTGTGGGGAGGGGAGCCCCAGTTGGTGTGTGCCTGGGGAGTTTGTGGTGGGGTGCACTCAGTGACCACGTACCTACAGGGCACTGAGAATGTGGGTTACTCCACCTTCCAAGAACATGAAGCAGACTTACTTGAATTTCTTTGTGTAACACAGCTCTACATTTTGCAGAAATAGGATTAGTAGAAGAGGTTTTCAGCACTTCCAACTGCATTTGGAAAGAAGCTGTATTTCCTTTGGCTTGGTTGTAAAAGACAAGTAAATATATATATATATATATATATATATATATTTTTTTTTTTTTTTTTTTTTTTCAAAAAAGGAAAATTGTAATATTTTGCATTCCCAAGAGCATGTGTGCTGTCCTTTAAACTCAGAGTGTTCAACAGTACATTATTTGATTTCTTCTAACAATACCCTTGTTTGGGAGGCCTGTATAAACTTCCATTATGGGCAAACAACCTGGTAAACCCCAACTCAGAGCTGTGTAATTTCTCACCCATCTGGGTGGGCCAGCAACCAGAGGTGGGGTTTGGCTGGGGGTGCGGAGGGAGTCACTGAGGATGTAAAGAGCCTTATTTCTCAAAGCCTTATTTATTTACATGAGAGGGTGAAAAAGAGTTTGTCTGCCTCTCCCTTCCCTCCCCTCCGTATTTGAGTGCCTGGCGAAGAGGAGCCATGTGCGTGGTGGAAGGTCTCAGGCTGTTGAAAGCATAATCAAATCATAACTCTCGTTTTCTGGGTTACGTAATTTTGCAGAATGGACTCGGAGGCTCCTGGGAGACACTGTCTGTCCTGTTAATTCTGAGGTCCGTTTATAAAATTAGAAGCTGCGTTGAGCTGGTGAATGCTCAATGGAACTTTCTCATTAAAGTTGATTGGGGACGGTGGTGGTCCGATAGCCTTGTTTAACCTTTCTGCGTCTCAGGGGTTGGTGGCCTTTGCCTATGGCGCCTTCATGGAAACAGCACTAAATATAGCTCCTGTTTGTTGTTGAATAATGACTCGGGAGGGCGGATGGTAGGGTTTCCAACTTCTTTCAGTCAGCAAACTGGACAGAAGACGTCCTGTCCAGGGAAGAACTGTGCGGCCCAGCACTGGGGCTGCAGCCGCTGTTTACCGTGGCTCTGGCTTAGGGAATGATAAATACCGTGTTGTCTCTCTGTCCTTGTCCTCCCCTCTGGCACCCCAGAGTCTCTGATGAATTGCTAAGCTGTAAACAGGTAAAAGATCCCTGGCTGCTTCAGGTCCTGTTAGGACACTGGTCTCTCAGGTGTTCCTTGTCAAAGGCCTGGCAGGGACAGAGGGTGGGTAGTTTCCAAAAACACACTTGGGTTTCTTTCTCTTTGGTTTAGGGGCATCCAAGTGTGGTAGAAGGAACACTGGCCAAGGCAGGCCCTGAAGTTCAAGTTTCTCTTACCTTTGACCTTGAGCTAGACTTGGGTTTTTGTTTTTGGTCAAGTGAGGAATTGGATTGTATTCCTTGCCTTGCTCAAAGAAGTTTTATTCCCAGGTGTTCCAGAGACACTCAAATTAACTACTGAAATTTTTTCAAGAGCTGACCCGGGCATGTGGTGCTGTCTTCTCACTCTCAGCCCCCTGCAGACCTCTTTCTGGAGGTGTCTGAGCCACAGGAGGCTGAGGGGCAGCATCTTGGCTTTCTAGTAGCTTCTTAGGATGCCAGTAGTGGAGGAGAGCTGGGTTGCTAAGACAGAGGGAGTGTGGGAGCCATGTGGGACAGTCACCCGGGAAGGCCATCCTGGGTTGTTTGTACAGGAGGACTTCGCCTTCTGCTGCTACTCAGAAACATCTGGAAAGAAGCTTTTGAGAGAGGCTTGTGCAGTGCCCCTGGAGCTGCTGTGCCTCCCAGGGCCTCTCACATGACTGGGGGCCACCGGGTGTTATCGCCTGTGTACTCCCCAGCATCCATGCCCTAGGTTGCTCAGGGGCCATTCCAGAGCAGGAATGCCCTGTCTGCCCTTCTGCCCGTTGTACAACCTTCCACCGCAGAGCAGCAGCTCACTGGAAGGTGGTTTGCTCAGACACCACTGCCCTCCTCTTCGTGGAGCTTGGGATACTTCAAGGACTATAACCTCGATGTTAAAATTATGCTAAAAATGAATTTGTCCATCAGTTTTTTGTATTCTTTCTTTTTCTGTGGTAATTTAATAACATGAGGTGTTTGGTTCTCAGAGACTGGTAAACTTTTTCTTCCTTCCTTCTGCTACAGAGAAATTTTAGTTCATCACGTTGCCTTTTTTATTTGGGCTGCTAGAAAGTTTAGACTCCAGTGTAGAGAAGAGTCTAAGAGTCACAGGGAGGCTCTTGGTCTTGTTACTGCTGTATTTGTTGTGTCTCCTTTCCACAACATAATTTTTAAAAATTTATCTGTACTGTTGGTTTTATGTCTCACTGTCATCTCAGAGCATTTGTCTTTGTGTAAAGAAGTAGATTAAGAATACTTAAAACACAACTGTGCAGTAAGCCAAAGGACAAGCCCAAAGATTTCATGCTGCGAAAATGGAGAAACTTTCTGAGATTGGGACTGGGGCCTTATTAGCATACTACTTGAGCATGCGTCCAGGAACTAGAGTACCGAGGCTGAAACGCAGGCTCTGTCACTTAGCTGTGTGATCTGGCAAGTTACTTGAGCTCTCTTGTTTCTCATTTTCCACGTATATAAAATGGGAAGATCTTTTTCAGAGGGCTGCAGCAAGATCGGGTGATCACACCCAGGAGACACTGAGAAGCGTCTCCCACTCATACACATGGCCTGAGAGATCTGCCCATGACTAGCAGGTTATTCTTTGGCATTACTTATCTACTCTGGAAATTTCACAGCGGTGTTGGAGCTCTTCTGTCCCCTTCTTCTTGTTCTGATTTCTTTGAAGACTTCTTGATCCAGTAGGCCAGCCTTTTCCTGGTCTAATTAGCCAAGGTGCAGTCCGTAACTTTAAAAAAAAATTTTAATAAGAGAAGAAAAAAAGTGCCCTCTGGGCTTGGCATATGTTCCCTGATGATCAAAGGAAAGATGAAGGCCTTTCTTCTGTCTCCAGCCACCACCTGATCTGTGTGGCGTGGTGGTGAGAGCTGTACCCTGACCTGTCCCTTGGGAAGGCCGGGGTGCTCCTCTGTGCCTCAGTTTCCCTGCAGTACCTTTAGTATCTCTTCTGTTCCACTGTTACTTGCAGGATGCAGAGACCTCCTCTGTCTTCCTGAAGTAGGTGAAGACGTCACTGTCCCCTTCACTGTCTTGTGCCTTTTTTCCACGTTGGGAATAAGACCACCAAAGTTGAGGTAGGTTAAAAAGTTACAAGTTCCCTGAAGTGGAAAGGTTCTGCTACCCCCGTGTCCTCTAGTCTTTGCCGGTGGCTCAGTGTGGATGAAATTGGAGGTTTGCTTCCTTCTCAGTGGTCACTGAAGGTGACCATGCAGGGGACTCAGCCCTGGGGTTGACCGAGGACAGGAGAGCAGCCAGGGATGCAGGCCTGGAAGCCGCGCTGCCCAGGATCCTGTTCAAGTGCTTCCTTCTGTGGACTGAGCCAAGCACATTTCAGGCAGAGAAGCAAGCTAAGGCTGGTAGGAGACACTGAACTATGGACTCGGCAGCAATTAAAGGAAGACTTGGGCAAGTGGATTTTTAAAACATCGTACCCTGTAGTTACCCTTTGTTCTTGGTAGTTCATTTAAATTAAGCTGACTGCTGGACCTGAGCCGCACACATCTGTTGTCATGACTAGTGTCCTGCATGTCACAGGAACTTGTTGGTGCAGGGATGTCTTCATGGGCATCTTTTGGCTTTGCTGTCTTCCCCCCCCCCCCCCATTTTCTCTCTAGAAGCCAGCAAGCGTGAATGCCTGGATTTGGTTCTGACTTGTACAGTATAGCAGCAGCAGGCAATGTCTTTGTAGCATCCACCCATCCTGCAGTCCTCACTTCCCTGGCTTAGAAGCAGGCTGGCCTGCTGCCTGTCCTCCTCCAGCCAGCCTAACGTTGGATGAGGATGTCGCTGGTGCGCTGCAAGTCCCCAGTCTGCTCGCACGGCTGGATGGAGTTCCGTTGAGTTTTCATCGCCTACTTCACCAGAAGAGGAGCTCTTGCTGACCCCTCCCTGGAGGCCCGAGAGGTACACTTTCAATAGCTCCCTTTTCTATTTTGTTTCCTTGAAAGTAGAAAACGTATACTGATTCCTCTGTGTATCTTACGGTACCTTGAGAGGCAAATGTGTATTTTTGCCTTTATCTTAGAATGTCTTATAGTGGGGGAGTTTATATTTTTATATTCGTTGAGGTCCACAGGCCAGATCCAGTCACCACCTGTTTCCACAAAGTCTTGCTGGAACCCAGCCACTCATGTCTCTGTGTGGTCTGTGGTGACATTGCAGTGTATAGCAGTGGAGCTGAGTCGTTGTGGCAGATTGCGAGGAGCGCGGGCTGAGCCTTTCTGCCTGGCACTGTGTAGAAGTGCGCTGACTGCTGGTGAGCCTGCCAGGGACCTGGTGTCTGGGTACGAGGCTGTCCCGGTGAGCTTGACAGAGTTCTGACAGAGAAACATGAACAGACATGTGTATGACATGCCAGTTAGTGAGAAGTGCTAGGGAACAGCTTGCCACGGTTCCGTCAGGGCCCACAGACTGAACTCCCAGGGGTGTGAGGAGCGTGTCTTGGCATGGTCAAGCCAGGCCTTTGTGGGTGCTCAGTGGGGACGGTGCTCCACATGGAGGCACACAGATGGCAGAGGCCAGGAGGCAGGCGCCTCCGGGTGAGCAGTAGCCAGGAGGTCTGTGGACTGGGGGAGGGGCTCATGGAAGGAGCTGAGTTGGGGCGGGCAGGAGGACCAGGTCACATCTGGCTCCGGCGAGGACCCAGCCCTCACTCTGTGTGCAAGGGGAGACTGCCATAGAGGACTCTCATCCTGGAAGAGCCGCCTGTTGCCAGGGCAGGAGCCGCAGCGCTGGCTTGCCCAAGGCCTGGGTGCTGGGGAGGAAGGTGGGATGAAGTTGTTGAGCTCCAGCCGCCTCTGGAGTTGGATTTGGTGGAGATGAGCGATGAGCACATGGATGTGCAGAGAAGGGAGACAGAAGGAGGCTGGGCTTTATGGTCTTGCCAGCTAGAAGCCCCTTCCTTCTGATAGGAGAATGGGGAGGGGCAGTGTGGGGGTAAAAGTGAGGGTTTGGGAACCTCTTAGCCCAGCCATCCGCCCCTGCTCATTTCCTTATGTGTGTGTGGGTACCCATTTGCATTCCTTTTGGGGGTGATGCAGGATTTGGCTACCATGGTGGTCAGCTCACCTGGGTTTCAGACAGAAGACTCCATGAAATCTGCATTACACCGTCTGCAAACACGTACGGGTAAATGTGTTGCTTCTGTTCAGAGACCCATTTCTTGTTCTTAATTTTTTTAATTAAAAATTGAAGAGTGAGCTACGACAACCATTGTCAAATTCCTGTTACCTTGTTTAATGACATTTTGTATCATTTCTATTTTTTTCCCCATTTTGTATTCTTTAAAAAAAATAAAATGAGAAAATGTAAGAGTGATAAATAAAAACTTAAGATTGTATATACTGAGGGGCTGGCATTTTCATCTCCAGTTTTCAAGGCTGTTTATTTTCTGGTGAGGTCTTCTCTTCAGGGAAACGTAATAGTTTAGCACACAGGAATTGAAGCAATGTGATAAGAACCATATGTTGAACTCTTTCGTACCAGAAACCAGAATCTGTATTCGTTACCTACTGCTGCATAACAGATTTCCCTGGGATTTAGCAATTTAAATAGAAACATGCGATGTTTCAGTGCAAATCTTGGTTGTGTAGTGTTCAAGTCAAACCTGCCATCACTGTTTTTCTTACTCCATGGCTACTCTGGAAGGCAGCGAAGGCAGGGATGGGCTGATTGGGGCTGGCATTTTTCATCTCTAGTTTCCAAGGCTGATTATTTTCTGGTGAAGTCTTCTTTTCAGGAAATGTGGCAGTTTTAACACACAGGAATTGAAGAAATACTATAGGAACCATGTATCGATGACTTATGTGCCAGGAACCAGAATCTGTATTTGTTAGCTACCGCTGCATAAGAGATTTCCCTGGAATTTAGCAAGTTAAATAGTAGGCGTTTGTTACCTCATGTATTATCTGAAGGACAGGAGTCCAGCAGGGCTTATTACTGCAGCAGGGATCCTGGCAGTCACACAGAGGCCTGATGGGGCTTGGAGCTCCAGGGCCCCTGGGTCCTCTAAAGGAACCTCTCCCTAGGCGGCTGCACCTCTTGACTGCAGCTAGCTTCTTAAAATTAGCCTTGGTGTTTTAACCTAGATCTCTAGATGAGGAATCTGAGGCTCAAGGAGCTTAGTAAACTCACAGAAGCCACCAATGAGACTAGGACCCCACTCCTGGGAAGGGAAGAGGTGTTGCTTGTGTTTTTCTGATGCTCTGATAGGGATTAATCCTGGGCACTCCTTTGGGGTCACTAATGTTTCACTTAGCTGACTCATGGTGTGGGGATAATGGCAGTTTAAATTGTCTTTGAGTCTTCCGCCTTCTTTCTTCCCTCCCCCAGCTCCAGGAGCCACACAGCTGGGATTCTTCTCTGGGATTTTCCTCTGGCAAAGTCTTGCCTCTGTGGCCTTGGTCAGAGGGGCTTAGGCCAGCAAGGGTTCCTGATGACCTAACTGACCACCTGGGCAGCAAGTGGCTTGTGTTGGCACCATGGCGTCACCCATGGCTTGGGCAGGGGACCCTGTTTCACACTGTGTGTTGATGTGTTGCCAAGTCAGGGCAGCAGCTTCTTTTCAAAAGTAAAGGTTTTTGGGGTGGGAAGATGGCTCAGTAGAATAAGCGCTTGTCTGGCAAGTGCAAGGTCCTGAGTTCAATACCTGGTACCACCAAAAATAAAGGATTTTAATATGTGTGTTTTTTTTTTTTCTAAATTAGAAGAGAAATGCTTGCTCCTTAGCAGAAGATTAAAAACATACAGGAGTGTGCAGGACAATTAGTGTTTTGGTGTATTATCATTTTTGTATGTGATATATGTTTAAAAACAGAATTGGAAAATAAAAACAGAATTGGAATGGTTATATGTTTGTGTGTATGTGCATGTACTCAGAGTCTTTATTAATTAACAGTGTTTTATGATAATTTTTATGTCATTACTTGGTTGTAACATGATTTTTATTTTTTATTTATTTTTTTTATCTTTATGAGACAGTGTCTCGCTATGCAGTTCAGGCTGGCCTTGAGCTCACTTTTGTAGCCTAGGTTGGTCTTACACTTGCACCGATCCTCCTGCCTCAGCCTCCCAAGTGCTGGGATTACAAGCGTGTGCCACCATATCCGGCTGTAACATGGTTTTTTAATTGCTGTGTAACATCCTATCATCTTAGCACAAAACATAGATGTATTTAAATCTACCTTCCTTTTTTGAGGCAGGATCTTACTTCGTATTTCCAACCAGCCTTAAACTTATTGTGTAGCCTGGATTGGCCTTGAACTCTCAATAATCCACCTGCCTTAGCTTCCTGAGTGCTGAGATTACAGGTGTGTGCCACCACACCTGGCTTGAGGATGTGTAAGGATTTAATTTCATACTCCATAGGTGGCATATAGTGCTGTGCGTGCATCTTTATGTTACAGGGTTGGAGTTGAGCCCCAGATCTGTCGCTTGATCTGTAGTGTGTGAGTGATGCAGGCAAAGGGTTGATGAGGCCATGTCTGTAAACTGCATTTGCATGTTTTCTGGTCAGATTGTGTGACTGTCCCTTAGGAAAGCTGAGCAAAGCGGAGGTGGTCCCAGAAAGTTCTGATGGCGAAGGTGGTAGGTGCAGAGTGCAGTGTGGGGTATCACTGTGGTGTGGGGGTACCAAGGCCTGGCACTGGTGCTGAGGCTAAAGTTTGCCCAGCCAGAATTTGGGGTCCCATGGGTCGTGAGGCTCATCAGCTGGAGCATGGGCTTCCCAGGACACATGCATGACGAGAAGAGAGCAGGGCCTAGAGCAAATGACTTTGCTCATAGGACTTGGTGACTCACAGGTGGTGATGCCAGGTGGGAGGGATGCTTTGGGCTAGAAGGCCCTGCAGCTGCGCACTGCTGCTAACTCTAGGCTGAAGGAGGAGGGCCCTGCAGCTGCGCACTGCCGCTGACCCTAGGCTGAAGGAGGAGGGCCCTGCAGGTGTGCACTGCGCTGACCCTAGGCTGAAGGAGGAGGGCCCTGCAGCTGTGCACTGCACTGACCCTAGGCTGAAGGAGAAGGGCGCTGCAGCTGCGCTGACCCTAGGCTGAAGGAGAAGGGCCCTGCAGCTGCGCTGACCCTAGGCTGAAAGAGAAGGGCCCTGCAGCTGCGCACTGCGCTGACCC
>PVKN010003944.1:0-35178 GCA_004027915.1 Capromys pilorides | reverse complement strand
CTGTCATTTCCTGGCTGGGAGCAGGGAACACTCCTGCTTGTTGATACAGATGGAGTCAGGACAAGCTTTTGTTTTGATCTCCTCTAAATCTGTGCCTTGCATCACCCCACTATGTCACTGACTCTTACCTGCACTGTTCTTCCCATGAAAGGACTGCCTTTCTCCTACTTCTGAATGCCCCTGCTTGGGGACAGAGAGGGCACTTAGAATCCAGGCCTAGTCAGTATATTCCAGCCCTCTCGCCACTGTGGTTGGGTGGAGTGCGATCACATTGGTCCATTAACATTCACTTTTAAAATTTTTGTTTGTTGGAGGGCTGGGGAGATAGCTCAGCCATCTAAGTATCTGCCTAGCCCACTAGTGTAAGAACCTGGTACTATATGCAGTGTGGAGCCCAGAGCTGGTTGTAGTGGTGCATGCCTGTAATCCCAGTGCTGGTGAGGCTGAGACAGAATCACTATGAGTCTGAACTGCATAGTGAAGGACCTGTATCCAAAATTAAAAAAAAAAAAAAAAGACTGATGGAACCACTAGGAAATAACACTTTTCTCCATCGGCTGCCCTGGGGCAGGGTGTAAGCTGGAGCTAAGTGTCTGCCTGTCATCAAGAAGACAGAAGGAGATGGAACCCAGAAATGGAGACACATCCCTGATGTCAAACACTGACATCACCAGTGATTGAAATAATACACCCACTGGTCTTCCCTATCACACACAACCATAAATTCAGTTCCTTTGAGTTGGGTTCCTGTCATTCACCATAGTAATAGTGCTGATCCAGGTCACCAGGCTTCATAACTTTAGTCCAAGAGTTACAGTGAGGAAAGAAAGGACTAAGTTGGGTGGATGTCTGCTACCTTAACCATAGCAATGCTGTCAGCCTTGCTAAGGGCTGAATTTATAGCCCCCAGATCTGCAGGTTGAAGACTTAGGCTTTTGTGAGACCTGTTTAGAGCAGAGTCTGTGAGGAGGTAATCAAGGAGCAGCAAGTTACAGGGTGGGGCCCTAATCCAATATGTTTGGTGTCCTTAGTGAAGAGAGAGAAGGGAGAAGAGGGAGCCAAAGGGAAGGGAGAGAGAGGAGACAGGGAAGGGGGGTGGGAGAGAGAGGAGAGAATATAAACAATTATCAGAACACGGAGGAAAGGTCACAGAAGGACAGCTGAGAAGGTGGATCAGGAACAACCAGATCGGCTAACGCCTTGACTTTGGGCTTCAGTGTCCTGAACTGTGAGAAGTGTGACTCTGCTGTAAAAGTCACCAGGCCTATGCCACTCTGTGGCGACGGCCTGGGCTGACTAATACAGCCCTCATTTTGCAGGTCAGGACACGTGCTTTGGCCTGTGCTCAGTGGCATCTTCCCGGTCCTCGCTTCCTGCGTCCCTCGGCCACTGCAGCCCCAGTGACAAAGTCAGGGCTTCCCATAGGAAATAATCGATCTCTTTATTTACAGGTGATGTACAGTTAGAAAAACCAGGCGAGGCAGAGACAGGGTGGGGTGCAAATGGCACTTGGGCGCTGGCAGGTTACTTGTCTGCTCGGACAAAGGAGGCGAAGACGCTGTCCTTCCGGCTGAGCAGGTTCTCTGGCTTGTCAAACTCCAGGATGGCGCCCCGCTTCAGGACCATCACCAGGTCTGCGCTGAGGATGGTGTGCACACGATGCTGGGGACAGGAGGTGCTGGTCAAAGAGGGTGGGCAAAGAGGGACCGGGAAGCCTAGGGCTGATGTCCCAACTCCGAGGTGATTTCCCAGGGTGGATGTGAGCCAAGGCCTCACGCACTGAGACCACCAGGTCTTAGCTCTGCCCACTGCCAGACTCCAAGACACAAAAGACCACTGTGTCCAAGCCCCCAGCCTAGCTCATGGGGCCTTGAGAAGGGCTGACCTTGGTACTGGAGGAAAAGAGGGGCAATCTGACAGTCCCATCCTGGGCCAGTCCTGCAGACTCCTTCCCAGAAGTCCTCTCTTGCTGACAGCCCTAGGCCCCATCTCTGGGTGATCCCTGCACCCCATCAGTGTGCCACTTACTGCAATGGTGACCACAGTGCGGTCCGAAAAGGCCGTCATCACCACCTTCTGAAGGATGTTTTCCTGTCAGGTGGAGGCAGCAGCTGTCGGCTCACTCGCTTAGCAGATGGGGTCTGGCCTGGCTCTGGGGACCGAGGGCCCAGGGTTGTGGCCCAGCTCCCATCTGACTCCAATCCAAGCCCCACCCTCACTGTTCTGTGGCCCTGGTCCCAGAGGGCCTATGAGGAGCATCACAGGGCTGGACCCAGCCTGCCAGGGGTGCGGCTCTGTGGATGCACAGGAGCTGGGTTGGCATAGTGGATGAAGTGTGACTGTTTCCTAGGATCAAATGGAGTTGTGGGTTCCCCAGCCCAGCCCTGAGAATGAAGGCAGCCTCAGGACCACTTTGTGTGAACTGTTCCCTATACCCCACTAAAACCACTCTTCGGAGATGCCCAGGACCCACCGTGGCCATGTCAATGGAGGCCGTGGCTTCGTCCATGATGAAGATGCTGGTTTTCCTCACAAAGGCCCGTGCCAGACAGAACAGCTGCCTCTGGCCCTGGCTGAAGTTCTCCCCTCCCTCTGTGATGATGGCATCTGAAAAGGGTACAAGGTTGAGTAAATGCTTTGTGGGGAGGGGAGCACATGAGAGGCTTGGGGGGCTGTGGGGATGTGCGTGTTCAGGGTGGATGTGTGGCTCTGTCAGTGAACACAAGTGGATGCAGGGTGGACACACCCGACACTGTGAGCAGGTGCTGCTTGCCAGGCTGCAGCAAGTCCCCTTCTCCTGCCCCCCAGTTCTATGCACGGCTAGGCCCTGGGCAGTCCTGCAAGTGGTGACTGTATGTGGTGTGTACACAGCCTGTGTCCCACAAGCAGGGCCTGGGGCAGGTGACCCACTGAAGCCTCAGTGTGGCCACTGGACACTGCTGTAGGAGTGGCGAGACACACACACCAAGACCACGGACTCCTGGGGGGAATCTGTGTCTAAGACTCCCTTTTCTGTCCTGTCTTCCCTTGGGGCAGCTGGGTGGGGCAGGGAAGAGCTAAAGATGCCACTGTGGCAGGGACACTTGTGATCTCTGTCTCAGAGTGACCCCAAGTGTCCTGGTGCCTTGCAGGAGGGCAGACCTGAAGTGACCTGTCATGGCACCTGGTGGGGTCAGAGGTAGGACTGCAGGTAGACGCCAACCTCAGAGCATCCCTGAGACCCAATTGCAAGTGAGGCGCCCTTCCAGGTCCTGTAGGACCCAGTTACCTCCTCCTCAGCTAGCAGCAATTACCAAGGCCTCCAGGCAGTGCCTTCACCACCAGCTTCAGCTGAGCGATCTCCAGGGCCTCCCACAGTGTGCTGTCCGAGCACTTCTTCTCTGGGTCCAGGTTAAACCTGGTGGTTGGCACAGAAACCCTATCAGGAGGGGAACAGAGTCCTGCACCAACCCCAGGTGCCTGTAGAGGGCCATGCTGGACCAGCAGCTGGGTAACCTGGGTGCCTGGCTTGGTGGCAGCCCCAGGGTGGTGACAGTAGGTGGAAGACAACATTTGAGAATGGGATGGGGAGCCCCCAGGGCCTTATGGGAAGAAGGGCTGAGGATGATGCTTTGAAAGACTGATCTCCCTTCCTCTGTTTGGGGCTGAGGCTGGGGAAGGCTTGGGGGGTGGGTGGGCTCACCGGATGGTACCACTGAAGAGGACCGGGTCCTGCAGGATAATGGACAGGCGCGAGCGCAGGGTGTGCAGCGGCAGCTTGGCGATGTCAATGCCATCGATAATGATGCGGCCTGCATGGACATGAAGTCACAGGAGGCACCAGGAGTGTAGGAGAGGTGCAGCCTGGGACACAGGCCCCGTGAGGGTGCAGAGGAAGGCAGTGACAGGGACTCTTGTGAGACTAAGGCTGAGGGGCCTGGAGACCATGGGAGGCAGTAGGGGCACACATGGCGTGCCTGACATAGGGCTTACCCTCGAAAGCATCCACCATGCGGAAGAAGGCCAGCGAAAAGGAGGACTTCCCACTGCCTGTGCGGCCACAGATGCCAATCTGGAATTGAGAGGTGGGCTACTGTGGCTCTGGGCCTCTGGTGCCAGCTCTTGGGATGCACGCAGGGCATAGCTTCTCTTGCCCAGCTGTATTGTGGCCAGCCCCAAGGTCTGGGCTTGTTTTCTGCTCTGGGTCCAGAGAGGACATGTGGGAGCCAAAAGCAATGAACTAAATCAGATGCACGTGCTTCGGTATTACATGGTTTTTCTTATGTAAGAAGCCCAAAGTAAAAATGAATTAAAGAGGGCTGGTGAGATAGCTCAGTGGACTAAGCCCCTGCTTAGGCAAGCGCAGGGACTGGGGTTCAACACCCATGCCGGCCCTGTCCCAGGCGCACTGAGCCGGCCACCAAGATAGCAGTGTGGTGGTGCATGCCTGTAATCTCAGGACTGGGGAGGCTGAAAACAGGAGATCACTACGATTCTGAGCTGGACAGTGAGACCCTGTACCAAATACATTTAAAGAAATAAATAAATAAGTAAATTAAAGAGCAAAATAAAAGAAAGATAATAGGATGCAGGGAAATAGAACTTTCATAAAAGGGCAGGAACAGGAGATAGAGAAAGGAATAGAAAAAGAAGTGAGATGTGTGGTGCACATGTACCAATTCCCTGTGATGAGTACAAGCAGATACTTACAAGAAAAGGAATTTTTAAAAAGCCCAGTGAGTAGACATCAACGCGGCCGCAGGACAGGTGGGGGCCCTTCTGTGTTCCTGGGTGCATGGGTGTGGTAAGAGGACCTAGGGTGGGTGACTTGTGTCCCCACCTTAAATGAGAATCATCTCAGGTTCCATTGCTTCCTGGCCCTCGGGTCCCAAAGCAATTTACTATAAAAGACCAGTACAGAGATAGGGACAGTGATACAGGAAGGCCCTGGGTGGAGACAGACCAGGGGTGACAGATGGCAGCACCCAATGGGTGGGGACAATAAACAGACAGTGACAGGGAGCAAGAGAGACACAGACAAAAGGAGAGGGTCAGATGGAAATGGCAGGAGGGGAGAGAGCTGTGCCAGAGGCTGACAGGAGCCCCACCTGAGGACAAAGGCAGCCCAGAAGTATCCCAGGAGCCCTGGGGGTGGGGGGTGTTGGGTCTGAATACACCTAGCCAGAGGCCCTTGAGGCCCCAAGGCAATGCTGTGAGAGCCCAACCCAGACCCTAGCACTCTGTCTGACCTTCTGTCCCGGTGAGATGACAGCGTTGACGTGCTTGAGCACCGGCTTCAGGGAGCTGTCATAGCGCACGCTCAGGTTCTGGATCTGGATCTTCCCTTGGTCTGGCCAGTTCTTAGGGATCAGCGAGGGGGCTGGGGGCATGCTGGGGTCAGCCACCTGAGTGGGCACAGCTCACGTCCAGGGGTCCCCAGCCCAGCCCAGCCCTCCTGCAGGCCCCTCACCCAGCAGCCCCTCGTAGCTCTCCGCCTCAGTCTTCAAGAGCCCGTGGATGCGCTTCACGGCACCCAGCTGGATCTCCATGTCTGCCAGGTTCCTCACCATCCAGTTGAGGTAGTTGGAGACCTGCAGGGAATGAGCCAGTCAGACACTCAGTGGTCACTCAGTTCTGTCCTTGGCCACCAGGGTGGCTCTCTTTAGGGCTGAAAAGGACCCCAGGGACTCCAAATGTCTTTTGTCACCCCTGATCAGAGTGGCCTACCATGGAAATCTGGGAAAAGTCAGAGGAATGTGGTCAAATGTCAGAGTCTGGGCCAGGGTCCTGCTTGTCAGCCTTCTTGTCTGCGTGGTAAAGTCTAGATGGGGGCATCTGATGCCTGGGGAGGGGACAGACCCTGGGGTCCCATGAGTGCTGGCATCTAGACCCTCCCTGCCCTCTGCAGATGCCACTCACCATGAGGGCGTAGGTGAGGCCCAGGCCCACCAGGCCAGCTGAGAGCTCCCTGTGCAGGGAGTTGGAGATGGAGGTGGCGGCTGCGATGAGCACCACACAGGCACCGATGTACTCCTATGCAGGAAAGGAGGGACAGCAGGTGGCCTGGGGCCCTGGGGTTGGAGCGACAGATGCCCTGTCCCACTTCATCCTTTCCAGGGCTGAAACCAGCTCAGCCAGCCCCACCAGGCCCGCACCCTCAGTTGTCAGAGACAGGATCTCATGCGGCTCCCCACGTGGACCCCAGGCAGTGGCTCAGGCAAGGGGCACAGGTTAGGTGTGGTGAGGAAGTCAGGGAAAGAACAGGAAGACTCCATGCCCACACCGTCCTGCATCTTGTCCTCTCTTCCTGTCCTCTGGTCAGACCCTTGCTCAGGACCCACAGGCCCATTAGAACCCTGTGCGTGTTCATGGGAAGGGTGGTGGCACTTGCCATGCGGACTTCCAGCCATCTGTTGGCTGCTGTGAGGAAGAGGGAGGCGATGTTGTTGGAGTCGGTGTATTCGAGAAGCTTCTGCTGGAACCGGGCCTCATACCTTGAGGGAAGACAGGAAGCAGTGTTCATCCTGTAGCTCCCAGGACTCTCCTAGCCCCAGACCTGCCAGCCCTGTCTCCTTAGGTACAGCACCCCTTGCTGGGTCATCTTCCTTCTTACTTATGCCAACCTGCAGAGTCCTCCCTTGTTCAGGCTCTTGCTTTTACTCCAAAGACCTGTTCTTTTCTCCCTGTCTACCCCATTACTGTGGAAGACACCCACATTCCTTGGTTTCTGAGGCCAGAGACCCAGGAATCAGCTGGATTCACAGCCAGTCCCTCATCAGGTCCTCTCAAGGCCTCCTTCTGAACAGTCCTGGCCCTGTGCACCTCTCCCCTGTTTTGTGCAAATGGACTACGGTCAGCTCCCTAAAGAGCACACTGCTGTGTTTCACTGACCCCTCTCCACCCAGCACATCTTGCCATATCACAAGTTCTCTCAGCTTGGCGTATCAATGGCCTCCAGTTGCTCTTAGGATCAAGAACCATCTCCTTGTCAGAGGCCTGTGGCAGCCAGCACCTGCTAACTTCCCTGTGCCACAGATTCCCTTACACCCTGTGCTGCAGCCACCCTAGTCTTTTCAAAGTTTTGTAACCACACCACATTCCTTTTGTACTCCGGGGCCTGTGCTCAGACTTCCCACAGCCTGGAATGCTTTGCCCCTTGTTCTTCTTGGTTCCTCCCCAACATTCACTCCTTAACTGACACCTCTTCAGAGACACTGTTTCTGGTCACGCCTTTACCTATAGTGGCCCCTTCTATCTCTGCAAGCAGTTCACTTCATGATGCCTGCTTGTGAGTAATTTTTCTAGTTGTTTCTGATCCTTCTCTCCAGACCGGAAAATCCATGAGGATGGAAGAGAGGTCTGCTTTGCTTCCAGCCTCGGGCACTATAATTAAATATGCACTATACATATGAGAGGAACCCTCCTTGGTCCTCTCAGATAGACAGGATCTGTCCGTGTGAGGGACTCTGGAGGTTTCTGTTTCTCTCCCACCCTCATGCCTCTGTCTCTCTTCCCCTCAGTTACTGTATGTGGACCTGTCTCCTCACCTTGCTGGTGGGGGCTGGGCCCAGTGGAGGCACGGGGCACTTGTTTGATAAGAAAAGAAGGAAAGAAGGAAAGAAGGAAGGGAGGTAAAAAGGAAGGAAGGAAGGAGGTAAGGAAGAAAGGAAGGAAAGAAAAAAGGGCCATTTCAGCACTGAACTAAGAGGAGCCCCAGAATGCCACAGTGGACATTTGCTTCTTCCTGATGCAGCTGCCTGGTTTGATGATTCTGGGTGGAGGGCATGTGTCTGGGGACTGAGAAGTGAGTCCCTGAGGTGATGAGAGTGTGCGGTCACACACACGCGTGTGTGGGTAGGCGATGTGTCCATGGTGAGGGTGAATCCACATGTCAAAAGGGGCCAAAGGGTCTTGGTGTGTGAGAGGAGGCTGAGGTGCTCTGCACATGGGGGCTTGAGGGCTCTGGTGAGTGACAGGAGAGTGTGCAGGTAGGTGTGAGATGGGAGCTCCAGCGAGAAGGGTGACAGTGGGGACTGAGGAGGAACTCCACTTTGGAGCCCCGAAGGCCCAGGTTAGAGTCCACACATCATGACTGTGTCAGGACTGTGACTCAGTTTCCTCATCGTAAAATGGGGACAGTGCTGGATACCCTGAAGACTCCTTTGTGAAAAACAGGGCCTTTTGGGAAAGCCCAGAAGGTCAGGCAGACTGGGGTCAGTCTGTGTGACCAGGCTGGTGCCCAGCCTCTCCGGTTCTCGATTGTGTATCTGTCGAATGTGGCTTCTCACACCTACTTTGGGGGTTCCTGCAAGGATTAAATGCCATCACACACACACCCCACTCAGCACTTGGTGCCTGGCGAGGGCTCAATCGATGAACGCTAGTTAACTCTCAAGAGGCAGGTGGCTGGGCGAAAGCCAATAATTAGACATTTGGGGCTGATTAAATGGTCCTTCATTTAGACTATGGGACCATTCGCTGTTGGTGCAGTGTGGGTGGCTTTGTGGCAGCAGTCCCTCTGGCTGACCACAGGCTTGGCCTGGGCTCCACGCCTGGTCTGAGGCTGACGACAGGGTGCTAGGATCACTCCCAAGAGGACTGGCCACTTCAGTAGGGCCATAGTCTCTCTGCTGCAGTCCTAGCCTGAAGGCCTGTGGACACCAGGTATAAGAGGAATATCCCCGAGACTTAGGGCAGAGGTTAGGACCAGGAGTGCTGGGACCTGGACGGTGAAGGAACTGGGGACATTCAGGAGTCACGCTCCGAGCCTTCAGTGTGGGAGACAGCACAGCCCTGCTGTGCTCTGGTTTACACAGACAATCTCCCTAAGAGCCCCTCCCCAGTCCCTGTGGAGTCAGCCTGAGGACGTTAGAGTCAGGGAGGAGGTGCAAGCCTCCTTGCACCCCTGAATGATCCTTGAGCCTTGGGGTCACTCCTGGACACAGGGATGGGTGTCACATGGTTATTATGACAGCCCACACAGCTGTGCCATTCTAAAAATAATCTATTATCGCTCTCTGGGTGAGGTTTAGAGAACTGGACCCAAATACCTCAGCCAGGGGTCTTTGGCTGGGCTGGCAGGACGAAAGATGCCTCTGTTACGTCCAGCTGACTTGGCTGGGGGGCCACAGGGTTTCTCACACCCCAACCAAGCACACCTCAGATGCCCCTGCCCAGCACACCATCCTCTGGGGGCAGGGGCAGGGCAGTTTTCCAGAAATTCCTCTGCCTGGTGGACTCCTAATCATCCTTTGAGTCCAAGTTCCTATGGCTCGTCTTCTGGGAAGCCTTCCTTGACTGCATTCTTTCTGTTCTCCCAAAGCCAGTGTCCCCCTTCTGGCAGGACACCTGTCACAAGGATTTGTCCTGGTTGCTGCTGCTCAAAGTTAGGACTGTAAATGCCTCCAGGCCAGGGGCTCATCTGACTGGGTTTCAGTGTCTGGTGTGAGACTTAGCACGCATGCTCAGAAAATGTTTGTGGCACGAATAAGAAGGTTCAAGTCCGTGCCTTGGAAGACCTCATACACAGAGGTTGCTTCCTTATCGTGCAGTGAATGCTATCATCTCAAGGCACCTATGGTGGCAGCACAGGTAAAATACTGACAGGGACAGTACTTGATGACAGATTTGCAACAACTGGGGGCCTCAGGGCTGGCCCCTAGGGTCTAAGGGACTTTCTAGCATTGACATTCAGGATTGTCTCTGCCTTGATCATTTTTACGCTGTTTGGCTCACAGAGACCCTGGGCTTGTCTGCAGGGCTATAATTTTCCTCTTTGGATCACAGAGTAGGGTCTGTCACTGCAGATGGTCAGCCCTGAGCCTTGGAACCCCGAGGAAAGGCTCAGAGAGGTGTGTGCTAGGCCTTGCAAAGGGGGAGCCCTTAAACAGAATCCCCGTTCGGAGCCCTCCACTCCTACCTTGAGGGTATCTGCACTCATACCTGAAGGCCCGGATGGTGGTGAGGCCCTCCACAGTTTCAGCAAAGTGTGAGAGTAGTGGCAGCTGGGTGGTGTCATCCAGCTGCTGTAGGTCCCTGTGCCGGGGGACAGAGCACAATAGTTAGGGTGGATGCTCAAGGCTGAGCCTGGGTGTGAACCCCAGCTCTATGCCCCTATGTGTGGAGAAGCGGGCATCACCTCTCTGGCCTCAGTTTCTCACCGTCAGAGAGCAAGGACAATGGTGCCTCCCCACTACGCGACTGTGAGCACTGAATGAGTGCTCAACAATGTCACTGTTGATGCAAAATGCTCAGACAGCCTGCCGGGCCCTGTTCCTGTCAGCCTGGGCGTGGGTATCCACGCTCCTGCTGCGCAATCTGGCACTGAGGTTAGGCTGGCAGGCAGGCAGCGCTGGCTCCCCCTTTCAAAGTGGACCCCCTGGAGCTGAGACAGTTGGCTAAAGAAATGGGAACGCCAGACTCAAAGTTCTCAGTCCTCTTTTCCTAAGGCTATAATAGGCTTCTATACATCAAGGACAAGACCTAAGAACTCCTGGGGTAGGGTGGGGGTTGGGCAGAGGTTTCCATGGCAACAGATGGCTTCCAGCTCCCCTGGTTGTACCTTGACACCACATCTGTACTACGCAGTCTGGGCTGGGATGCAGAAGGCTTTCCCAGTCACGCTGTCTCTAGGGCCAGACTGGGGACAAGAGGGATGAGGTAACATTTCTTCTCTGGCAGGAGAAATGAACTTTGTAGAACAGCTTGTACTACAAAGTGTCTGAAAAGCCATTGTGCTTTGGTTCATATCAGTGCACTATGTTCCTCGTGGGTGCTGGGGAATTCTGGGCCATCAAACAGAAAACCATTTGTACAGCGTTGAGCCTTTTGTAAGGTCACTGTGGTTGACATGCATCGAACTTTTAGTAGTATTATCGCTGATTAGTATTTTTTAAACGGGGTCACCAAGGGCATTTATTTTTCTAGCTTCTGTTTTTTCTTGTTTCAACTTTTTTTTTCTTTTTGGTACTGGAAATGGAACTCATGACTTTGCACTTGCCAGGCAGGTGCAGTGCCACTGAGCTACATCCCCGGGCCTCATTTTTTCTTGTTTACAGTCTTGTTTCCGCTAGTGTACCTTAATTACATAGATTAATAGGTTTCATGGTGATATTTTTATACATTCATATAGTCTACTCTGATCATATCCACTCCCTCTTCTAGTCTCCTTCCTCTTCTGTAATAATCTCCCTTCTCCTGTCTTTTTTTCTTTTTCCTAGATTCCAACTGTGAGAGAAGCTGCTCAGTATTTTGACTCTATTTTCTAATCACTTATGTGCACTTGGGGAAGGTATTTAACTTTTCTGACTGCCATCTGTACGAGGAAATGGGCTTTATATCACAAATTAGTGCACCACACCTAATGACCAAAACACAGGTTTCATTAAGCAAAGCTTGGTGTTACTATGTGAATACAGTCTGGTATTTTCTATGCTGTTTCACTACTTTAAAACATTGGTTGTGATCCATGTTGACTTCATGATCCCCTGATGGTTGTAGCGGGCAGCGATAGAAACAGCTATCAAAGGTCTTTAAAACTTTCCTTATAATTCTTTGAGTCTATGAATTTAACAGAATTACTCCCAGAAAAAAAAAAATCCTGGAGGATACCTAGAAATTCTGAGTAAGAAAGAGGCATGAGAGCTGAGGCAGCCAGATTGCAAGCTCAAGCCCAGCCTGGGAAACTTAAAATCTTAAAAATGGGCAGGGAATGTTCAGTGAAAAGGTCCTGAGTTCAATCCCTAGTTTATAAAAACAAAGGAAGAAGAAAGAGGTATGCAAGGCTCCAAGGCTCATGAGGGCTGATATGATCAGTGTGAACAGCCTAGAGAGACTCTGTGAAGGCCAGAGTTCTGGCCGGCCGGCTGCGGACCCCAGGGCCTGCTGGGAGGAGCAGCAGTGGTCCACAGCTGGTACCAGCTGCTGTCTGCTTTCACACATCAGCAATCAGGCTGGTTGCTGGAACTGCACAACCCTTACGGGACGTATTTCGGAAAAATAAATGAAAGGCATAAATATGTTCACACACCTGACCTAGCAATTCCTTCTTTGAGCATGTCTCTTAAGGAAATAATTCAGATATGAACTGTAGCATGTGTGTGTGTGTGTGTGTGCGCGCGCACATACGCGCACATGTGCCAAAAACAGATAGTTATGTTAGGTTAGTGGAATAGGCTATGGACAGTTCCTTTATTTCTATTTATTTCTTTTTTCCTTTTTTGGGGAAATATGACAATATGCTTATGACAGTGACTCTAGTAAATTTACCAAACTGCCCACCTCGAGACCCCCATCTCCCACCACATCCCCCCGGAGGCTGGCAGATCTGCTATCACCTGGACGCCACTCGGAAGTACTTCTGGATGAAGTAGCACACAATGGCCAGGGGCAAGAGGGCCACAAGGAACACAGGTGTGACATAGGAGATGACGGCCAGGGCTGAGACGCAGAGCAGGGTGGAGCGGCTCAGGCACTCCAGCGTGGATGGGATGTGCTGAGGGAGGAGAGGGGGCACAGCCAGGTGCGTTTTCCTATGAGACTGTGCTCAGAGTGTCACCTGCCACAACATTTTTTTTTTTCTCTCTCAATCACAGGCAAGTGTCTTATCAGCCCAGCTACAATGTTAACTCCCAGAGGCTGGAATAAGGTGTTTGTTTTCTCACCACCTAGTATGATGGCAAATAAAAAAGAGAGGCTGAATCCAAACGAATACTGTTCAACTTATCAGCCACTTCAATTTAAAATAAGCTGGGCTTTTTCTAGAACATCTTGGATAGAAAGCAGAGAGATCTGGGAGTCCCAGCCCCTGGAGCACATTGTAAACAGGTCAGAGAGGGCTCCTCCCACAGGTAACGATCATGTGATCTGGAGAATCCAGTATCAAACAAGCAAAGCCCCCAGGGGCCTGGCCTCTGCCTGGACCAGAGGAAACGTGGCCCCGGGCTGTGTACCTGGTCGATGGTGTTACAGTCAGATGAAAATCTGTTCAGAATGCTCCCAAGGGGCGTGGTCTCAAAAAACCTAAGAGGCAACCAGAGAATAGTTAGTCATTTGTTAGTGATTTACTTTCTTTATTGAAGTGCCTCTAGAGCCATGCAGGGGCCTGGCTTCCTGGGAGCAGTCGGCTTTGTGGGTTTGCAGGCATCTGTCTCACCTGTGCTCCCGGTGCTAGCCTTTGCTAGGCCCACCTGTGACCACAGCCACCTTCCTCACCCTGGCTAACTCAGCAGCTGTCCTCCCAGGACACAGAGTCCTCTCCAGAGGGACAACCTGCCAAGGAGCAGGGCCCTGGGGATCAACTGTCAGCTGGCTAACCTTGGGGGCCACTCTCGCGGTCAGTAATCTGGTGGTGACCTTGAGCTGGGCCCAATTCCAACCAGAGAATTTCATTACCACAGATCTGGAGAAAAGAGAGGGTTGGGTCAACTTGGAGGCTGTATCTGTGGGTCACAGAGAGTACAAAGTTAGCCAGGTGACATCCACAAGGAGCCTGGCAACCAGCTGGCCAGGTGTGGTTGCAAACTGAGTTGGCCGATCCGAAGTGACAGTACTAAACTTCTTCCAAACTAGGCATCTTCAGGGTCCTTGTCTATCAGTTTTGGGGATTGAAGCAATTCTCCTAAGCTCCCAGCCTCAGACCAGGCTGCCTAAGGGAGGCGAGGTGGGACATAAAGAAGCAGAATATGTGGATGGAGTCGGACAAATGACAGCGCCTAGGGAAGTGGACTAACCTTGACCCAGAGCTCAATGACACTCACGTGGAGAGGTGATGGGACAAACGGATGCACTAACTGTGTAAAAGGCTTTGCTTAAGCTCCCTGATTAAACACCAGTTTCACCTTGCTTCTTGCAAAGAACATTGCCTGAGTCATCTCATGAACCCATGAACAGAGTATGTATGCCCATTTTATAGATGGCAGAACTGAGACCAGGGCACAGTGGTTTGCCCCAGCGTGGCTAGAAAGGGGTACCTCATGGGAGCTAGGATGATGCGGTTCAGCAGGCTGCGGTGCAGACTCTTGGCCACCTTCAGTCCTGTCCACTCCACAGTGATAGAAGTGACCAGGCACAGCACGATGCCCAGGCTGCAGAGCACAGTGAACACCATGGCATAGATGGTCTGGTCCAGGGAGCACTCCTGGGTGGACAGAGAAAGAAGGGGTGCATGGGGTGTGTGCAAGCTCAGCCTTCACCCTCACCCAGCCCCTGCCATGGGGTTGCCAGCCACACCTGGCTGAGGGAGCAGTTCCTGGCTGCGGGGCTCAGGGTCAGGGCACTGTCAGTCCACTTGGCCAGCCAGTAGTCGATGGCCACCAAGACCATGTGCTTGAGCAGCTGGGAGAAGCCGAGCAGGGACAGGAGCAGGATGCCGGCGGAGGACAGGTACTTGGCACAGGCGCGCCACGGGATCTTGGCTCGCTGGTGCAGCACGGAGGACAGGTTGTCATCTTCCTCGCTCTCGGCCACCTCCTCTGCAGGTCCCAAGAACCCACCCTGTGGCTTCAAGTCTCACACCCCTCTGAGGATGGGTGAACCGGTGTCGATATTTTATCCCTCCTTACAGGTGGGAAAACTGAGGCACAGGGGGAAAGGAATTTGTCTCACCACACCCAGAAGCCCAATCTTTCTCCCCAAAGCCATCGTTTCATTCCTACTCCCACTGTCTATACCTTCCTCATCCTCCTCATCCTGTAGAAGGCCATCTCTTGAGGACATGGCACGGGGCAGGCCCTGGGGTGGCTCAGGGGCTTTTCTCTCCACGACTGTTTCCTGAAAGGCAGACACAGGCTTGGTCAATGTCCTCAGAGTGTGCATATAGGAAGGGGGTTGGATGGGACTGCTCGGGGAGGGAGTGGTTGAATGCATGTTTATCTTGCCAGAATTCACTCCTTTCCCTCCACTGGCTAACAGCGCCCCAGTGTCCCAGTGGAGGACCGCCCCTGCTCTATTCTTGGTGCTTGTGGTTCAGCGAGTCTGGTGGACCTGTGATCCAAGACTGGTCAACCCTCATGTGCCACCTTCCCAAGCACATGAGCAAACTGGATTGCAGCTGGTCAGGCCTGGGACCTCTGCTGAGCTGCAGAATGAACTCCTGAGACAGGGGATGGCTCACACTGCTAGTACAGAAATGAGGGACGCTTGACCAAGACAAAGCCAAAAGCAGGGTCCTTGGGACACTGTTTAGCCATGTGATCCACTGACACTTGAAGCTATGACACACTTGAACTTTTTAGTTTCATGAGTCAATAAATCCTTGAGCTCCCCCTTTTCTCTTTGCTTAATCAACTGGAGTTGATTTTGGAAACTTTTCCTCTAAATAGCATCTGGCTATCTCAGGACAGGGGCAGGTGACCACTTGATTTTGTCCTGGATACATGGCACAAGCAATGGCTTTCATCCCAGGCCCCACATCTGTCCACGCAGGGGCTCCCTGGGGCAGTGAGGACAGAAGGCTTCTGCGAGTTTATGTGTCAGAAAGCCCATTCCACCCCTAGTGTACTGTCCGGTCCCTGGGAGACACCCACCTTCTCCAGCTCTTGGTCCTGCCGGTTCATGAGGGTCTTCCAATGCTCAAAGAGCTGGCACTCAGATCTCTGGAAGTCCTTGAGTGTACCCTCCCTCTGAATGGTGCCATCCTTCATAGCAATGATCTGGAAAAGTGGAAATAAATCCTGTTGGGAAGGGGCTGGCTGGCATCTGACAAGGAGATGTGCACCTCCCTTCATCTGCTACCAATGGCTTGCCTCAGCTACTACCATGGAGGCAGTGACACTTACCTTGACCAACATGACTGTCCATGATTGGGCTTGTCATGTGAATTAACACACCCTTGATCGGCCCATTAGTTACCCACAAGGACTGCATCAGTAGACCTCTCACATACTTATCAGGGCAACTGCATGCTACTCTGAGCTCCTCCTGACAGTCTAGTAGGTTGCATCAGTGCTTTGGCAAAACACGTGCTGGTCCCAGTGTGTGTGGCCCTGCCTTTGGAAGTCAATCAGTCTTTTTATGTAGACTATTACGGTTTCTGTCCTTCCCTCTAACCTCATATACCCAGAAGTGGGGCTTTTGGAAGGTGACTAGATTAGGGGGGCTAATAACTGACTTTCTGAGAGGAAGTGGGGCCTGGTGGGAAGAGGCAGGTCACAGGGGGCACGACCTGGATGAGTTCGTCTCCTTCCGCAGCGCCTCTTTAGCTCTCCCTGCATTCTGGCTGCAGGGCCATGAGCAACTTTTCCTCCACTATGTCCTTGTCTCATGCCACGCTGTCTCGGAGCTGTGAACTATGGATGGAAACCTCTATAAACTATGAACCAAAATGAGCCTTTCATCCCCAGCGGGCATCGTGTATTGTGTGGCTATGACTGAGTCAACTCCTCATCCACTGACACCCACCCCTGATCACTTTATCTCCACCCACCCTGTTCATGGATACTGCCAGGAACCAGGCGTGCCTCCCTCCTAAACTCAGCATTGTCCTGAGCTACCGTGACGGGGTCATCACAGTAACTCAGAAATAAGCCTTCTACACCTATTAACATTGCTTTAAAAAACTTTAGATTTTTTTTGTAGTGGAGGAGAGTCTTGGTGCATAAATCATAAAGGATTTATTTTGGGTGAAATTAGCAGGCCTCTTGGCACAGGCCTCAGTCTCAGAGAGAGCCTCCAATTTTGGCTGCTGTTTAGAGGAAGTTTTATATAACAGTAGGCAAGGCCTAGGTTTCAAAAGTCACATTATCTTAAAAATTAAATGCTTTCCAATTATTTGCAAAGTAACTATTATACACCTATTGAATAATTTAATTAATGTGGGCTTTCAAACATTGCATTCTATTGATAGCACTGAAGTTTCAAGTACTGCTGCCTTGTTTTGTTTCTGTGCTTTCCCTCCCATCTCCACTTGAATTCAACTCCCCTGAAAGGCCAGAAGGTAGAGAGACAGATGTCCCACTCCAGGGACACTCCCCAAGGCCAGAGGGGCACATTATCAAGTCGGGCAGGAACCAGAAGGTAGGCACTGAACTTGCGTGTCTGGAGACTTCTTGGCACCAGCCTTGGGGGGTCCCACAGGGCCAGGCCAGGGTGAAGAGTGTCCACAGGTCTGAGTGACACCAAACCTGGCCTGTTCAAGCTCTCCTGAGCTACCCAGTTGCACATAGCCATCCAGTGCTGCCTGGTCCTGCTTTATGGCCTTTGGTGATTTCCACTGAGACACTGGACTGAGTTCTTTGCTAAGGCCCAAATGTTTCCCCACCCTGGCCCTGCACAGCATGACCCCTCACCCAGTCTGCATGGGGCAAATACTGTAGCTTATGGGTCACTAGGACCACTGTCCTCTTGTCATCCCGGAGCAGCTCAAGGATCCCAGCCTGCATCAAGTGGTCACTCAGGTGGACATCCAGAGCGGAGAAAGGATCATCCTAAGAGGAGAAGGGTAACAGTACCAACTATCACTCTTAGACAGATCTGATCACTTCACTTCCTGTCTCCTGAGCATGCAGTGGCTCCTGGGAATATATCAGGTCTGAATGCCTTAGCAGGGCATTCCACATTATTATCATTTAGATCTAAAATATTCTCCAAATATTTTTTATGTTCAGAGGTGGGCCTTCTGGAGATGGCTAGGTCATGGGGGGGAGGGTGCTGTACTCATTGGTGGATGAACCCATTGAGAGTTCAAGGCTAAATGTGTTAAGAGGTGGGGCAAGGCTGGGGTGTGGCCTGAAAGGGCATAGTCTTTTTTTAATGTGTTTGGTATAGGGTCTCACTACGCAGCTCAAACTCGTAGTGATCCTTCTATTTTCAGCCTCCCCAGCACTGGGATTACAGGCATGAGCCACCACACCCAGTCTCAGTGGCTGGCTCAGCATGCCCCGGAGTGGGGCTGGCACACCATGTGGTGCCAGGGATTGAACCCCAGTCCCTGCACTTGCCTAAACAGGTTTTTAGTCTGCTGAGCTGTCTTGGTAGCCTTGGAAGATGGTATTCTTGTCCCTGTTTCCTGTTCTCTTTTCTTTGCCTCCTGGCTTCCATGGTTTCACCTCTACAAGGCCCTTCCACTGTGCTGTTTCTGTCTCAGAGACAATCAATCAATCAATCAATCAATCAATCGTAGATTGAACTCTTGGAAACCATGAGGCAAATCAAACTTCCCTTTCTTTACTGGTATTTTGTCCCAGTCCCAGGTACGTGACTAAGACACAAACCTTTCTAACCTGCCAAGTCTTCCCAACTTCACTTTTCCTCTGTCCAGCTTCTTCCACTCCAGGTTTCCAATGAGCCTGACACCGAGCCTTTGCCTGAGCTGCTTCCCCTTCCTGGAGCACTGTTCTGCTTTCTGCCTGCCTGGTGAGTTCCTGCTCACGGCTTCATGTCCCATCCTGATCCCCTCCTCACTCTCCTTCCTCTCAGTTCTAGAAATGCTGGTGCAGAGCCAGGCTTGATTTGCGCACTCCTGACTACGAGGCCCCTAGAGTCTGAGACTTCTGGTGCCTAAGCCTGGATCAGAGTAGGAGAGCTTAATAAATCCCAGTGACATAAAGTAGCCACTTAACTTTTATCTAACATGGTTGTATAAATCTTGGAGGGGACTGTGAACGAGCTAGAACTTGGAAGGGCACTTAGCAGGCATCCAGTACTAGCAAAGAGGAGGAATCCTTGGGAAGTCTTTAGTGATGAGTACGTGTGTGCTGTGGAAGAAGTGAGAGTGGAAATGGACTCAGAGAGTCAAAGGTCCCTGGCCAAATGCTTCCCTTTCTGTTTAACTTTCTCTCCTAGGCCTTCCCCTAGGAAGTCCGCCCTGACTACCCCCCCTTCACAGCTGCCTTCTGGGCCACACCCCTCATGGTCTGTACTACAGTTCAGCTTTGCACTGGCTGTGCCTCTTGTGTGTGCGTGAACCTCATTCGCTCATCTAAATGTTCAAGGTCAAGGCCTGAGTCTTAGGACTCTTCAATATCATTCCAAGTACCTACACAGATCAGCACGAAGCAAGGCAGCTATGTTTCGTCTCAAGTTTGACTGCTAACATCTGGGTGCTGTGCTGAGCATTCAAGTTCAACAGTGGGCAGGTGAAATTCCAGGGGACATAGGTGGGGATCAATTAGTAATGTCTGAGCTGGGCCTAAGAGGGGCAGTGGTGGTGCCCAACCAATCCTATACTTGCCATCTGGATAGCCACGAATCCTGTGCTACAACTTGACTCTCTCACAGTTAACTGTAGAGCTCAGTGTGGAGTCTGCAGCGCATTCTTGGACCTATCTTGCCTGCCTCAGTTTCCTTATCATTGGATGAAACAGGGAATTATCTCTCTGGTAGGACAGTTTGCTCCTGGAGAAGAAGGCTGCTAGGTTGTTGTTGTAGAGTGTGTGTGTGTGTGTGTGTGTGTGTGTGTGTGTACTAAGACAGTGAGAAATGGCCAGAAATGAGGGCCCAGGTGAAATGCCGGCCAGGACACTCACCAAGAAGACGACATTGGTATGCTGATAGAGGGCACGGGCCACGCTGATTCTCTGGCGCTGACCTCCAGATAGGTTGATGCCCTGTCAGCAGATAGGAGGAACAGCCATGCCGTCAGCCATTCAGAAGAGACGGTCCCAGCCCCCACTAGAATATGAGCACTTTGGGACAGATACTTGGCTCTACCCACTTCTCAGAGCCTCCCTCACCTTACCAAATAAAGCCACGTGTTTATCTTTACTGAATTCATCTGGAAACGGATAGTGTGAACCCCAAGTTTTTGAAGATTCATCCTGTAGTGCTAGGGACCCTCTGACTAGCACAAACCAAGACAGAGGAAGTACAGGTTTAAATCACACCCAAGGAGGAAGGTGATAGGAGAACACCGTGTGTCTAAGTCGATGGGAGGGGACCCCACTTAGAGAATGAACAAGAGCAGTGCAGCCCTGTGTGTAGCCCAGTGCCACCTGGATACTCAGTGGGCATGAACGAAGATGTCAAGACATCCCTGGCTAGGAAGGCACTGAGCCAACCTGGCTTATGAAGCAGGGCTGAAAACCCATTAAAGACAAACATCAAGGAAAGTTGTGGGCAACTCCCCAGCTGCACCCTCTCCTGTTCCTCAGATGCTCATGCCCCCTCCCCCAGGCTCCCAGGGCATGATGGGAGTGGTGGGTGTGGAGCAGGGCAGGCTACAACCAACCCGTTCCCCAATCTGGGTCTGGTCTCCGTGGGGCAGGATATCGATGTCCGGCTGTAGGGAGCAGGCTTCAATGACCATCTTGTACCTGAAGAGGACGAGGTGGGGGGACAGCTGACTGCCAGGCCAGAGAGGCACCTCAGCACTTGCCAAGGGTCATTAGTCCCTGGGCAGCTGTGCCCAGGGCCAATGAGGCCTTTAATGGGCCTTCCACTGGGGTGTAGGAAAACACCACGTGAGCTTATGAAAAGCTGAGGTCAGCACCTCACGCAGCCTCGGGACAGGTTCAATATTTGAAGGATGAAATTGGATGGGTGCAAATATGCAGAGTAAGTGACAAGGGGAGGCCCCTGGTCCCCATGCAGTGAGGAAAGCTGCAGCAGGGCTCACGCTCAGGGTACCGCCTGGGAAAATCACGGCTGGTTGGTTTGGGCAGTAATGATGATGGCTGGTCAAATATTTGCCTAGCTTGTTCTTCTCATCCCTGCCTGGGCAGGTGCCAGCCAGGGTTCACAGAAGCATCAGAGCATCCTGCTGCAAAGTGTGCACTTAGGCAGCTTTGGATTCCGGGTCCACTTCAACCATTTATTGGCCGGGCGAACTCAGCCACGCTGCCTCACCCTTCAGAGCCCTTCCTTTAACTGTAGAACAGGGATCAGGAGAACACTTGCCTCCTGAGGTTTGTGAGCTTCAGGGACATCACATGCACAAGGAATTTGACTCTGAGCCTGACTCTTGGTGAAGGCCAAAGGCATGCTGGGAGTCAGTACTGTCACTGGAGGGAAACTAGCGCACCAGCCCTGATGCTGAGGGAGGGGAGTCACAGGGGTGGAAAGGCAGGCTGAGACGGGCAGGTGCCCACCAGCATGAGACCAGGCGGCAGGGCTCTCTCCCTCCTCACACCTACAGCGGCTGGACTGCTCCACGCCCAGGCTTATCTGGATCCTTTCCAGATATAACATATGAAGTTGGCTGGACTCCGGTTAAGCAGCCTGGCACACAGGACAGCTGGGTGTGGGTGACTGATGAGGGGCAGGGCAGCTGGTGGGCTGGGGCCTGGGGCCTGGGGAAGACTGGAAAGGCAGCCAGAGGCCAATTCCTCCCCTCTTAGCTCCCTCCCCCGGAGGCTTTTACCGTTGTTTGTTGAAGGGACTCTCAAAGGTGATATTCTCCTCCACAGTGGCATTCAGCAGCCATGGTTTCTGAGAAGCATAGGCCACTGGGCCTCTCTTCCTGGAAAAAGCAGGAGGGAAGGAGGGAGCTGGGGTGCGGAGGCGTCTCAGAGCAGCTGTCCAGCAGATGATGGCTCACACTGGGGCTGGGGTGCGGGGCCAGGGTGCAGGGCCAGTGTAGAGACGGCAGGGGCAGTAGGCAAAAATCTGCATCGTGTGACCTCTCTTGCCTCCAAGGCCTGAGACAGGTATGGGTGGTCCAGCCTGCAGCCACTTGGGGGACAGGGTCCCCTCTGTCCTATACTCAGCCTGCCCCAGCCCTGCCCTCTGTTCTCCGCCCTGGGTCTCTACCCTGATTCAGCACAGAGCACAAAAAGTGATTCAAATGGTTGGTCACTCAACTCAATTTCCTTCCTCCTTCGGTGGCCTGAACCACTGGACTCCAAACGGAAGAACATTTTTAATTCAAAGCAGAACCAAGGAAATCACATTTAGTGACATGTGGTTTTCAAGGTCTCCCCGAGATCTGAGACAGATGTGGGTGACCAGACTGCAGCCACTTCGGGGAGGGGACCCTGGTCCTGTCTGTCCTGCCTTAGCCTGCCCCAGCAGGGAGTGCTTGATGCACAGAAGTGGTGGGAACTCAGGAACCCAGGATGGAGGTGGGAAGCACAGCGGGCCCCCAAGCTGGGGATGGGACCTGGACCTTCTCTCCAGGGAGACACGGCTCCACAGGCCTGAGAGCCCTCTGAAGCAGTCTGTCCTGGGAGGCAGTTGTCCCCGACCTGGTACCTGATGTCAGAGTCGGTGGCTGTCTCCCGTTCTGGGTTGCTGCGGGGGAAGAAAGACACACCTCAGATGCTGCTCAAGCAGGCTGGGTCCTCCATAAAGATTCAAGCTTACACGAACCCCACATGAGCACTGTGCCTTTAGCAGCCCTGGGACAGAGTGTGCAGCTACAAGTGAGGTACGGGCAGAGGAAATCACAGGCAGCCTCCAGGGCCTGGCTGCAAAGGTGTACAAGGAAAGCCTGGAGACTCAGTTCTTTTAAGGGAGAGAAAGGGGGACAGGCACCACGGTACAAGCTTTTGAGGGAACAAAAGAGATCAAAGGAGTACGAGGCCCGCTATGGGACCTGCCAGCCCTTTCTCTGCATCTGGATTCAGATGCACAGGCTAAGTCCTGGGCCAACAGGGCTGCTCACACAGCCCAGGAAGAGGTGTGTTGGCCAGAGATAGGCAGCTGGGAAGCTGACACCAATGCCTGTACCTCCAGTGGGAAGATGACATGTGGCCCTGTCAGGAGACCAATATACAGCAGGGGAGATAGCTCAGTAGAATGAGCGCTTGCCTGGCAAGTGCAATTCCTGTGTTCAATCCCTGGTACCGCAAAAAAAAAAAAAAAAAAAAAGAAAAGAAAAAACAACAGAAGGAGACCAATGTACAATCTGGGGAATCCTCCAGGAAGGGCACAGCAGCAGCAGAGCCCACGTACTCTGGAGCACCCCAAACTGCTCTAGTGCCAAAAGATTCCATCATTTGGAGCTCATTGTGCACATTTAAACTTGTCGCATGTCCTAGATAATTACTAGGTCACCATGGCTTGTGGGGCTGGGTCTATTATCATGTTGGGGACCTAGTGGGAGAAAGGTCAGAGAAAGACTGTGAGGCAGCGTCTCTGGTGCTAGAGAGTGAAGCCGGGAGGCTCCAAGCATTCACATAGGTGCACAATCTTCCCAGTCCAGACCAATCACCTACAGGATCTACCAAGTGACCGTGGGAGAGGGGAGTGGAGGGTGTGTGGGTTTCAGAGTGTCATTCATCAGTTTCACTTGAAAATTTTTTTATGTCTTCTATTTATTTATTGTTTGGCACAGGGTCTCACTATGCAGCTTGGACTCATAGTGATCCTCCTATCTCAGCCTCCTCAGTGCTGGGATTACAGGCGTGCACCACCACACCTGGTTTTTGTGGCTGGCACGGTGCACACCATGGTGCACATGGTCAGCATAGCATGTGATGCTGAGGATTGAACTTGGGTCCTTGCACTTGCCAGGCAGGCACTTAGACCTCTGAGCTATCTCCCTAGCCTTCACTTGGAATTTTAAGACTTGCATTGAGCAGAAAGCAACAAGACTGAATTTCCTGTCTGTCCAAGGCACACTTGCATCCTTCTCTTACAATCCTGATTCTCAACCAGGTTTACCTTCATGATCATCCCTACCTAGAGTCTTTTTAGACATACTTTTCCAACTATGCATCTCCTGCCACATTTTAAAAACAATCTGGTGGTTTGTAGTGTATTCACAAGGAGCACAAGCATCCCCACTATCTAGTTCTAGTACGTACCTGTTACTCCTAAAAGAGGCCCTGAACACATTCACAGTCACTGTCCCCACCCACCCTACTCCCTCTCCAGTCCCTGGCAACCATTCATCTACTTGCTGACTCTACTCACATGAATTTTTAATATCACAGGGAAACTGATGCCTGTTTGTGCCTTGTGGGCCTTTTGGATGGACACATGTCACTGTAACATGTAAAACACCTCTCAAATAAGAAAATTTGGGTCTTCATTGAGAATGCATGGCTCCCCCTTCTAAAAGCATGCGGGCCGCACAGCCTTGACTCCACCCTTGGCGTTTCCCACTTGCAGACCCCTCACCTCTACCCAGGCCCATGCCCAGCCCAGTCCCGAGGTGGTACCTGGGGTCCTCTCCCGTCTCGCCATCAGGAAGGCTGCTGGGGCACAAACGGAAAGATCAACACTGGTTACTGCACACACACTCCACTGCCTTTCCATTACACTGGGTTTTTGCAGAGAAGCAATCTCAAGCCCCGCCACACTCCCACCCCCTACCAGGGCCCCCTCATGTCTTCTTTGGACAGGGGCTATTCCCAATCTCCACGTGCCCACATGCTTAGATGGGCACCTGGTGAATAGGAAGGGCTCAGTCAGGGTTCCTGCTGTTGGCTAAGAGTGCAGGAAGGCTGGCTGGGCACCAACACTTTCTATCTATCTATCTATCTATCTATCTATCTATCTATCTATCTATCATCTATCTATTTTGCAGAACTGGGGATTGAACTCAGGTCCTTGTGCTTGCCAGGCAAGCACTTATTCTACTGAGCTATCTCTCCAGCTTTCATAAGCTTTCTTCAAGACTTTCATAAGTTGGGAAGATTATAAAGCCCTTGGTGGCAAAGCAAGTTTTCCAAGGTCACGATCCTCTTACACAATTTCTTTCTCACACTGCTAATGGGGATCTGGTAACTGGATCAGAAATAAGTAAGCTGCAAATGCTTTGCAAAATAGAAAACATCAGCTGCATCAGGTCAAGGTTTGTGCCTCCCTGTGAATTTTTCTTGTATAGCAATGAATGGATGTAGTGGACTGGGATGTAAAATTCACTTCTTACTGTGGATTATGGTAAGAAATGACTTTCAAAAATAATGAGTGAGGTAACCTGAATTTTGATGCTAAATTTCCCAGTGCTTTTTCCCCTGCCCCAGCCCAAAACTTCTCCACTCTCTAGAAGCAGCTCTGGGCCACAGAAATGTGTAGTCTGACCGTCACATTGGGGAGAAACAATTAGCTGTGCTTTCATATGAATTTTACATTAACAATATGAACACTCGCTAATATATCATGAATTTTCAAAATGATATGCACTGTAATAGTAAGACCTCTTTCATATACAAAATAACATTTATTTTTTCTCGTATTTAGTACAGGATCTACAGGATCTTACTATGTTGGTCGGATTTGTAGTGATTCTCCTGTTTTCAGCCTCCTAAGTGCTGAGATTACAGGCACGCGCCACCATGCACCATGCCCAGTTTCAATCACTGTCTGCACGCCCTGGGGCCAGGGCCGGGGCTGGGGTCAGGGCTGGGACCAGCACGGCATGCCTCTGTGTCTGCCTAACCAGGTGCTTTAATCCGCTGAGCTATCTGGCCAGCCCAAGAGGCTTTATTTTTACTGTCCTCACTTTGCACATAGTGGAAGTGAGGCTTAGAGAGGCTAAGTAACCTGCCCAAAGTCAGCCAGCAAGCACAAGAAAAAAGCAGATCTGATTTTAGATCAACACTTTCAGTGTTGGGCTATACGACCTCATTGTGATTTCCGAAAACCATAGCTCTGATAAACACCTCGTTAGGAAAGCAAGGATGGACAAACACAGCAGGGAAAGAAGCCTCAGGGCAGGACAGATGTGGACCCTAGCTGCAGACCCTCCTGTTCTGTTCAGAGATCTTTGTGATTTCCATTCACTCCGAACCTGACCTAACTTCTCCCACCAGGCTGCTATAACTCACAAGTCACAGACAAGCTGCTGACAGGAGAGAGATAACGAACCAGTGCTGACAAATTCCAGCTCTGTGGCCGGCCGGATAAGCTCATCCCTGGAGCCCTTCTCCCTGATTGACCCAGCACACCGAGGCTGGTTGTTTCTGCATCTGCAGCCCCACTGAGGACCGGGCTCACCAGTGCTCCAGGCCCTAACTCAGCGTACATTGCTGTCGGCTGCTCAATTAGCCCTCCTAATGGAATACCCTACTTTCCAATCCGCTCCTCTGAAAGAAAGCTTTTCATCGCCACAGGGACTTCAGGCAGGAGGAGCATCTTTTTTAGCCCCCACAGTGCTTACTTAGCACAAGGCAGATCTGCAATAAATGGAGCCTGTTAACAGTCCACCACTAATCTCTGAGAAGTGGGGTACTGCACTCCCTGCAGCGGCTCCCATGCACAGAGCGAAGTTCTCTGCGTCTCATCCAGCAAATACCCTGCACACCCTGTCCCCACTTCACAGCAGAGGATGCTGAGGCTCAGGGCTTGCAGAGCAGGTTCAGTGTGATGGCCAGGACAGAGGGAGGTTGGGGGGATGAAGTCCAGGTTCACCCCTTTCCAGAAAAGCCCTGGGCCTCCCCAAGGCTCTGTGTATTTGTTTTAATCCAAGAAGAGACGAATGGCATGGCATGTCAGACAGGCGCTTTCTATCAGTATCTTAACTGAGTGCTGGGGGTGTTCAGTTTTTTCTCTGTGA
The DNA here is from genome assembly GCA_004027915.1 of Capromys pilorides. Lineage (NCBI taxonomy): Eukaryota > Metazoa > Chordata > Mammalia > Rodentia > Capromyidae > Capromys > Capromys pilorides. The sequence continues at coordinate 8,822 of PVKN010003944.1, read as the reverse complement.
AAAACCCAGTCTCCCCTCCAGTCAGTCAGAATCTGGACATGTGCGCAGCATGCTAATCGGGTCACACAGCCTGCCTTCCATGGGCTCCTGGGATGGTAGGTGAATCAGACAGGTATGGAAGTCAGAAGGTCGCAGGAGCAAAAGAAAGGCAGGGACAGCAAAGTATCAGAGGACTTTTTAGGGACATTAAACTCAAACAAATACGCTATTTATGGAGGAAGGGCAGGAAAGTTCTAGATGACACGATAAGAAAGGTTTTATCTCTTCTCTATATTTGTGCCTCTTTTTCCAACTTAATGTGTTTTTGTGGGTTTTTTTTTGTTGTTGTTGTTGTGTTTTTGTCTTTTTGAGACAGGGTCTCACTATGCAGCTCAGGCTGGCCTTGAGCTCACTTTTGTAGCCTACGCTGGTCTCGAACTCACACTGATCCTCCTGCCTCAGCCTCCCAAATTTTGGGATTACAGGCCTGCGCCACTATGCCCAGCCCAACTTAATGTGTGTTCTTTCAAAATCAGAGAAAAGAAATTCTAAAGGTCATTTGGAAGAGGAGAAAAGCTGAAAAAATAAGGAAAGGTTCATAGAGGTTGGAACCAAGTCAGATCCTGGAGGGTGGGGAGGACTCGGCAGTGGAGGAGGACGAGGACGCAGCACATGGTGACAGGCAGTGTAGAGAGGCAGAAGACAAGGGCTGCAGAGACTGGATCCAGAAGCTTCTCTGCTCACTGGCCATGAAGTCTGAGGCAAGCCCCGTACTGAAAGGATGCTCCATCTCCTATCAAAATACAAACCTCGCCAGACTGAGAAGAGGATGTATTATGAATATGAAAGAATGATGTGGGGTTGGACTGTCCTTTAGTCCAGAGTTTGGTCCCTAAAGTGTGGTAGGGGGAAACTGAACCCCCCAGCACTCACTTAAGATCCCAGCAATAAATCAAAAGAAAAGTGGCACCAAGGTTGGAAAAGTAGCATAGGATTTCCATGGTCCCCCAGTCCAACTGTTCTGCTTACTGTGGGGTCGGTCACTGTCCTGAAATGATACCGTTCACCCATGGGACTCTTCCTTGGGTCCCAAGGCCTGAGTCACTGAGTCTCAAATTTCCCAGACAGAAAAGGAAGAGTTTTTTTTTTCCCTGTCATTTTCCAAATGAGGGAACTGGGGAACTTGATTCTGGTCACAGAGCTGGGAAATGGCAGGGTCAGCACATAACCAGAGGCCACCTGGTTCCTGAGCCTGGCTCCTCACTTCCATACCTCTTGTCACCCACACCTGTGTCCTCAAGAACCCAGCAGCACCAGATCCCAACTTTCTAAAGGCTCCAGAACTGTTCTGCAGATCAGCCCACAGGCTTCCTACTTCCTGGGTGGTGAGGCTTCTTGGCATCTTGGCAGACAGCTTCCATGCCAACCCCAGACATTCTGAGGCAGGTGCTCCAGAGCACCCAGGCCTCCAGTGCAGACCTAGGCAGCAGCCACGACAAACAGGCCACATGTGGAAGCCTGGGAGAGGCAGCAGGGAAGGAAGATGGGACCATGGGTGTGTCCTCGTCCTCCTCCACTGCCAAGCCAGAAGATGTGACTAGAAGCTCCTCCTTGGGTGCTGGGAACTCCCCCATGCATCCCTGAGGCCCTGCCTCCCTCTGGCTCCTTGCGGGGGGGCGGGGGGGGGGCATCTTTCAAACCATTCTACTATGGATATTAATGGCCAACGGCCATGTTATTTCCTGGGAAAATATTCCACCTGCTCACAGCAATTTTTATTAAAATATTTTTCACTTAAAGATTGTAGAAGGTGTTTGCAAATTTCCAGGTTGACAGTGCACTGAGCAGACAGCCAGGCAGGGGCCAGGGACTCTTACTAAAGAGAGTGCTTGGGAATCACCTTGCTCAGGGTGGCTTGCTAGCTCAGCTTGGTCACGTGACTTCAGCAGATGCCTCTGTGCCCACTCCAGGGCTCTGTCTGCACACCCGATCCACCCTGGACTCCGAGAGTGGAGGCCATGTCTTTCCCTCTGGAGCCCACACTGAGCAATTCACAAAATCAACATCCTGCACAGGGCACTTGAAGTATAACATGAACCTCAAGAAGCCTGATTATTTGCTTGAAATGGACACAGAAGGAAACAATCACAGTTCTAAGAAGATCTGTTCATTTTAAATGTTGATGGAGGAGTCTAAGTTGGGGTTAGGGAGCATGCTGGGCAAAGGTTTGTGGGAGAGACACACTGATGTGTGTGTGTGTATGTGTGTGTGTGTGTGTGTGTGTGTGTGTGTGTGTGTGTGTGGTACCGGGGATTGAACTCAGCACCTTGCACTTGCCAGGCAAGCACTTATTCTACTGAGCTGTCTCCCTGGCACACGCCGAGATATATTAATGACAGCAATCTCCTGCAGGGCAAAATTGGTTCCTGATTCATTCAATGAGTAAATTAATTAATTTAGTAAAGGCATTATGGGCACAGAGAGATAAATAAGACACAGTCCCTGTCTCTGGGGAGTTTACTCACAGTCTCACCTGGGAGATGTGGAACACAATTAGAGACCAGTAAGGGAATTTTGTACTTGGCAAAGAGGAACACTGTTGAATAATAATGTTTATAATAATATTTAAAGGGCATTGGTTACACGCTAGGTTAATCCTCATGTCAACCCCATGGGTAAAAAGGCAAAGCTGGCACCGAATGCGTGTGGAATTTTCCAAAGCACGGGCACCACATGTGAGCTCCAGTGCCATACTTAGCTCCTGAGTGAACAGACGCACCACTGGGCCAAGTCCCATCTCCCCAGAGCATTCACCAAGCCGAGCTGCTACTCTCCCAACTTCCTGCCCTGTGCCTTCTGGACTCTTTCTGCCTGGTCACCAGGGCCTGTCCCTGGTACAGACAAAACTTCAGAGTGGCCTGGCACTACTGTTGCCTCCGGCTGCCGGCGTGCAGACTCTCAAGAGGGGCTACCGAGTAGAAGCTCCTTTGCTCTCAGCTCACTTGTAAGAGCAGGATCTCCCAGTAACTGAGGACAGAAACTCTTGCTGGGAATGGGGACTGCCCAACATGCAGGGCCAAAACATAAATCACTGGCTAGGGAAAGGAGTCTCGACAGAGGTGTGTGCGCCCAGGATGTTGCAGGACAAACAACAGAAAAATTCAACTGCTTAGGCCCCTCCTGCTCCCCACCGCTGTAATGAGTTCCTAGCTGGCCTCGTTTCCTGCAGTCTCTTGGCTCTGTCCTTCTTCATCAGCACAGGACTCTTCTACAGCCTTTGGGCTTGCACCCCAGGCCTGGTACCGCTGCCCTAATCCAAGTCTGTGTCTTCAGTTCCATCTCACCAGTGCCCTCCATGGCCCCTGGGCTCCAGTCTGTCTTCTTTATACCCACAAGCCTCTGCCCATGCAGTATAGCTGTGTCTGCAGTGCTTCTCTCTTCCAGTCCTGCCTTTTCTACAGGATGAGCACACACTCACCCCACGAGGCTTGCACACCACACCCCAGTCAGCCTTCCTACCTTCATGGCAGGGGTTGTCCCTGTTCTGTGCTTTAGTGTCGCACTGATTTCCCTTCCCCTCTCTTAAAGGCTGGGGCCGTGTCTTAATCATGTACAGATTCTCATTGCTGTGCACGGGGTCTGGCACACAGTGGGTCTTCAATAACTGTTGGATAAGTGTAGGGACACTGCAGCACGAACTGAGGAACAAGTTCTCCCAGTCCCCTAGGACTGCTGCAAGCTGTCTGCCTCTCATTATGCTTAGGGGGAGCCAGACCACGTGGTGATCAAAGTGGAGTTTGGAGAGATGAGACTCTTTGCTCTCTAGCCTCTTCCCTCACCCCCTTGAACAGAGTCAGGAGCTGGGGCCTGGCTGCCTGCTGAGGAGGGGAAGTGTTGACAAGGACAGAGCCCTGAGGGCCCATGCAGTGGCCCTGCTGAGACAGGCCTGGCGTGTCACAGCCACTTGGGCTGTTAGCCTTTGGTACATCAGGCAGTGCTCTCATGTCCTTGCCTCTTAGCATACGGTGGACAGTCCACGTGTTTGGGCACCTAGGTGCAAATCCCACTTCTGCCAGGTAAGAGCTGGGCGGCTCTGGGCAGCCGGCTTCATCTCAGCTTCTTCAGCTATGGCCTGGGGGTGATCACCAGGCCTCCCTGCCAGGGCCTAGGGAGGACTGACAAAGGCACTGAGGCCCCCTGCACAGTGCCCACACCTAAGAGGTTCCCTGTGTCAGGTGTCCCAGAGGGCCCTCTATGTCTCCTGGGTTGGGGCAGAGGTTTTTGAAGAGAAGAGGGCAACACTCAGACCCTGAGGCTTGGCCATCTTGGAGAGGGGCTGTGCTCACGTGGCAAGCAGCCTGCAGGGGACAAGGAAGGTGCCCTGAGGGTACAGGAGGGTCTGGTGAGGAAGGGGAGGGAGGGACCAGCTCAGAGCATTTCTGACTGATAAGCACAGCAGAACACAGGGAATCAAGAAGCAGCTATGGTTTCTGAATTCTGCAATCTCATATAGAAAAGGCTTACTCTGGCGATATCCAACCTAGCCTGCCTCTATGCAGAGCCGGGACAGTAACCAGTGAGGAAGCAGCAAAACTTGAGGGAAAGAACTCAGACCCAAAGCCCCCTACTTTACACACTGACAGCAAGTTGGCCACCGTCTCTGAACCTTACCTCCTGCTCCTGAGAAATGGGGCAACAACAGCCTTCTCCCCACTTAGGAGGAGTGGGATTGTCTCACTGAGTGCTAAGCAATGTCTGCCATGGCAGGTGTAGTGAATTCTAGTTGCTTTTCGGAGCTGGCGAAGTTCACTGGGGCACCTGACCTCTGGTCACAGACACAGCCACCAGGCAAGGACTCCTTGCTCCAAAGCTTTGTGTGGCAATCAGTCCACAGGAGTGGCCAAATGACCTTAAATTCAAAGCCTGGACTTTCCCAGGCAGAACACTGAGAAATCTTTCCAGTGAGAATGGAGGCACAGATACCGTTGTCAGCAAACACAGCCCCGATGGAATAAGGTTCAAGAGACTGTGCAAGGTCATAGGAAACCTACGAGACACATAAGAAATCCATGGCCATAGTCAACGCTCAGTGTACCAGTTAGGGGCAGTTTGGAGAGGCAGGAGACGAGAGTGCACGCTGGTGTTCACTGTCTTTCTCCTCAGCTTCATTCTGCCCTCCTGGCTGTGAAAAACTTGAGATCTTGAATACTTTCTAACAGTGCCTGAGAGGGAAAGCCTGACCTTCTGCCACATTAACTGAACGACAGCTACAAACTCCAACCAGATGCCTCTCCTCCTTGGCCCTGGGAAGCGTTGGAGCCAAGCTTTGGGTTGTGTAGCCATCCTCTACCCAGGCTCTCCACGCTTTTTATGCCTCTTCATTATCCAGCTCTTCTTTTCCTACCTTTTTAAAAGGTTCCATTTTTCATGCATTTTTAATCAACTAGATTCAAATGTTTCTTGGACGTATGTGGGTATAATAAATAATATATTTGCAATTGACTCAGCCTGGGATTCTGACTCTTTAATTAAGATAGCGATCTTGGCCCAGAAATCACCATGCGTCTGGGTTTTCTCTGGGTCCCCAACATACCCACTGAAGGGTCAGTGTCAGCTCGGCTGGTGGGTAAGCCTAAGATCAATGTTGGTTTTGCAAATTCCCACACTGGGACACGATGCTGTCGAGTGGATGTGGATTCAGAGTCAAACAGAACTGAGTTCAAATTCCCACTGTGCCACCCAGTAGTGGTATGAATTAGGGCAAAGGGTTTAACCCTCATCTATAAAGTGAGAATCAGGACCAGAGGTGTTAGGTGGTAACAGTTATGCTAGTTCTCACAAGGATGAAGTAAAGTAATTCATAATAAGGACTTGGCACAGAACCTAGCAGCATAGTAAGGGTGGGATAAATACTGATGACAACAAGGAGAATGACAATGGCTTCTACTGAGGGGACACTGATTGCACCGTGAGCCTCAGGAAACATCCTCCCTGGAGACGGCTTGAAAGAGAGCGCCTTGCCACCTTAGCCTGAAGGATGCACTCCTACCTGTTCCAGAAGACGGCTCCTGAGACCTTCTGCATCTCCCCCAGCGTGGCGAGCAGGAGCGAGGACTTGCCACAGCCCACCTGCCCCACTATCATGGTCAGCTGGCCTGCGGGCAGAGGGGATGGCAGATGGTAGATAGAAGGAAGAATCGGAACCACCATCTCCCAGGACAGATAGGTACACCCACTCCCTGGGTCTCCCTTTCCTTCTTCCTGCCTGGAATCCCTAAGAATTCTTCTTCTGCTATGAATCTGTCTTCCTGGAATCAACACCATCCTTGGGCTTCTCAGTCCTTCCCCCTTTCTCATCCTCCAATCCTTGCACAGCCCTTCCCCTTTCTCCCCAGGGTGAGCCCAGCTTCTTGTGGCTTTGACAAGCACCACCCTGGCTCCCATGTTCCTGTTTTGCTTAAGGTGCTGCCTCTTCCAGAGAAAGCACATCCCATCTGCCTTGTGGCCCCAGGAAACTCACTTGTGCTCAGAACCCTGCCTCCTGCACGTCACTTTCTTGCCTACGCCAGACTGATCTTTCTGCGAGTTGCTTATGTTGTCTGGATGGTCTAGCATTCAGGCACTCTGGGGTCACTTGTCCTATTGCTGCATTCTCTCCTCACATGCCCTTCCCTGGGGCCCAGAGCTCCTCACATGTGGGAGCAGAGGGTAGGTACAACTCTGATTTGGTGAGAGCGCATGTGGGACACTGGCTGGGCCATACCTCGGGGGATTCGGATGGTGATGTTGGACAGTGTGGGGATTCCATCCGGCGTCCAGGTGAAGAAGCCTCCAACGACCTTCATTGGCCATCCCCGACCATGTGGAAAAGGAAAGGCAGCAGGTTCTCAACGTGAATAGCTGCTCCTCCCCCACAAAGGCCAAGAGGCTCTAATGCCAGTCCCTAGAGACACAGCAGGAGTGTTGGGGACTGACACCTGCCTGAGGCACCCTCTCAAGAGGAAAAGAGGGGCCTTGGGTGGAGACGGAAGCTCTGGTTTTAGGGCTCTACAGGCAGGGTGACTTCTATGCAGAAGAGTCAGCACCCAGATCCCCCTGCCCAGTTCCAGGTGTTGAGCTCCCCGGGGAGATGATGTTGGGTGGCAGGAACAGGAGGACAGTGTCCAAGCCTCACCTGGACACAGCAGTTTTCAGCCTCCCCATCTGTGCTGGGGGTCAGCCTCTGTAGTGAGCCCATGAGGTCCCGACAATCCTCCCGGGCTGGACGTTTGCGGTTCACAACCTTGAGGGGCTGGGAAGGGTTGGGAGGTGAGGATCCCCTGACCCAGAAGTCCCTCTTCCTTGTTGGAAAGGCACAGACCTTAGGAGAAAATTCTGGGAAGAACAAGAGGAGGCCGGGCACTTACCACTGCCTGGTACCTGCTAGCCTGGCCTTGGGGCACGGGCTCACGGGGAGCACACTGCTCCTCGAGGATTTCTGCGCTGGACAGGAACTCGCTGAGCTTTTGCACACTGCAGAGGAAGCACAGAGACACCCCTCACCCCTGCCAGGGGCAGAGGAGGGGAAAGGGAGGAGGCCAGGGCCTGAGAGGCAGCTCACTGAGAGTTCCTGGCCCTCCAGGTGGACCCCACAAAGCACACCCAGGATAGGGACAAAGCATGGGCACAACATGGCAGTGGGTAATAGATGTCATTGGGAGATTTTTAGGGCTGGCCAATTAGCTGGGGTAGGCTGGGCTCTGGATTAAGAAATCGGATTAGTTTTTTTGGGGGTAGATTGATTACTTTAGATTACGGGCTTGGAGGATGATTGATCTCAAGCTTTATTAATTACTCTCAGAGTTACCAGGAGGGTTGGTTAGTGTTAGTTAGGATTAGGACTGATTATTAATAATAGCTAATATGTGGTGAGCGTGTACTATACCATAGACGCTATGTTAACTGCTTTATAAACATTACTGAACCAAAACCCCCATAACAAGCTGCCGGAGGTACGGTCTGTCCTAAGCTATAGAGTGGGCAGCTGTCCCCCTCCCTCTCCCAGAAGAATTTCCTGTGGTTGGGACATGGCACCTAAAACATTCCACATCAGAGAATGGCAGTTCATCCTCTCCTACTCTGGGGAGCAGAAGTGACTTGAGGAAGCTGGAGAATCATTTACAACCCCTTTCTTTCTTTTTGCTCATTGTCCAAGGGACTTCCCATTGTCAGAGCAAGAACACTCAGGCTGAGGAGCTGTGGCCTGGGCTTTTCAGTTGCTGGGATGGTGGCCTGGAGCTGGCCCTCATCTCGCAGGGTAAAGCTTCTGGTGGTGTCCTGCCCCCTCCCACCTGCAGCCCAGAGCTTGAGCTCCCTCATTACAGAGGCTTCAGCAGCCTTCACGCTCTGTTTCTGCAACAGCAGAATGCAGTGTTTGAAAATGTGCTACTTCGGGATTGGTGGCATGGATTTCCACCAGCTCAACATCCCTGGTCTTCAGAGTTCACACAGAATCGCAGGGCTGCAGTGAGGTGACAGGAGCAGGGGTGGTCACTTGAAATCACAACACCATGGCCAATAAACAGGCCAGAACTCCCACCCCAAAAGTGGAAGCGAATCCCCTTCTAGTCACCTACTTCTCTGACATAAGGTCACAGTCGTTGCCCCTTCCATCTTTGAGTTTCTACTAGAACCTTCTCCTGCGAGCTGCCCCCACATCAGCTATTTTATTCCAACAGATGCTGCTTCCTGCCAGCTGTCTGGGACCTACTAGGGTCCCATGAGTCAAGGATGTCATGTTCCTCATGACACAGAGTCTGGACCTACTGATGATGGGTAAGGACATGGCCGGCTCTCCCCTGGAG
>PVKN010003943.1:0-35283 GCA_004027915.1 Capromys pilorides | reverse complement strand
TTTTTTTTTTTTTTTTAAATTTTATTTATTTATTTATTTGTTTGCTTGTTGTGTTTGTTTGTTTCTTTATTTATTCATTTTGTGGCTGGCTCAGCCTGCCCTGGTGGTGGCGCTGGCGCAGCATGTGGTGCCGGGGATCGAACTGCAGTTCCCCGCAGTTGCCTGAGCCCTCCTAAGCAGGCGCTTTAGACCACTGAACCATCTCGCCGGCCCCCATCAAAAGCTTTTTCTGCATCTGTTGAGATGATCAAGTGATTTTTGTCTTTGGCTTTGGTAATATGGTATTTTTATTGGTTTATGTGTGTTGAACCATCTTTGCATCCCTGGAATGAATCCCACCTGGTCATGGTATATAATCTTCTTGGTGATTTGCTGCATTCTGTTTGCCAGTATCTTATTGCGAATTTTTGCATCTATGTTCATTAGGAAGATTGGCCTGTAATTTTCTTTTCTTAGTTGGACCTGTCTCCAGTTTTGGTATCCAGGGTATGATGCTTACTTCCAAGAATGAATTTAAGAGTATTGCTTCCTTTTCAGTTTTATTAAGGAGTTTGAGAAGTAGTGGTGTTAGGTCTTTTCTAAATTTATTATAGAATTTAGCAGTGAATCCACCCGGGCCTGGGTTTTTCTTTGTGGCTACATTTTTATTTACATTTTTCATTTCATTGATTGATACTGGTTTATTTTGTAGGGATCCATTGGTCTTATTGCGAATGGGTCTACCCTGGGGAGACAAAGCCGTAGGAATGTGAAAGATAGACAAGAAGAGAAAAAAGTGGTCACCAGTCTGCCTGATGGGCAAGACTAACTCAGTGCACATGAAAGTGATCCTTTATTTATACTTTTGCAAAGTTTGTAGCACATGACACAAGGTTGCTTAGCAACTAATAGCTGGCCTGAACAAGATAGGATGTTTTTCTCAGCACTTGCGTAGCTTATTCGCTTTCCTGCAGCTCCCACCATTATTCAGGCCTTTTATATCTTCTTGACTCAGCTTTGGTAATTCATATGTATCTAGGAATCTCCATTTCTTCTGCATTTTCAGATTTTTTTTTTTTTTTTTTTTTTGTGGTACCAGGGATTGCACTCAGGACCTTGTGCTTGCCAGGCAAATGCTTTATCCTACTGAGCTATCTCCCCAGCCTTCTTCAGCATTTTCCATGTTGTTAAAATACAGGTTTTCAAAGTAGGCGTAGATGATCTTCTGGAGTTTTGTAGAGTCTGTTGTGATTTCACCTCTTTCATACCTAATTTTGTTGATTTGAGTTTCATTGGTAAAGTTGGATAAGGATTTGTCAATTTTATTTAATCTTTCAAAGACCCAACTCTTCTATTCATTGTATCATTTTCTTAATCTCTCCAGTGTGTTAATTTCTGCTCTGATCCTCATAATTTTCTCCCTTGCATAAACTTTTGCATTAGCCTGGTCTTCTTTTCCTAGAAGTTTGAAGTTTCTCATTATATTTTCTTGATTTGGGTATTCACTGTTATAAATTTTTCTCTTTAAGATTGCTTTCACTGTGTCCCATAGGTTCTGGTATGTTATCGTTATCATTATTATTTAATTTATAAACTATCTAATTTCTTCAATTTTATGTGTGACACATTGGTTGTTTAGGAAGGAGCCATGTAATTTCCATGTGTTTATGCAGTTCTTATGGTTTCTTTTACCATTGATTTCCAATTTCATTGCAGTATGTCCTGAAAACATACGTGGGACAATTTCATTTCCTTTGCATTTACATAAGCATGTTCTTTTAGCTGATATGTCATCTGTTTTGGAGAATGTCCCATGTGCAGCTGAGAAGAATGTGTATTCTGATGTTGTAAGGTGGAACAGTCATCTAAGTACATTTGTTTAAAGGTTTGTTCAGTTCGAATATTTCATTGTTGATTTTTTTTTTTTTTTTTTTTTTTTTTTTTTTTTTTTTTTTTTTTTTTTTTTTTTTTTTTTTTTTTTTTTTTTTTTTTTGTCTAGTTGATCTGTCTTTTTATGATAGTGGGATATCAAGATTTCCCAATACAATTATATTAGTGCTTACTTGATTTTTCATACTTTGTTATTATTTGTTTTATATAGTTGGGTGCACTGATATTGGTTGCATGTGTGTTTATGATTGTTGTCTTTTTGTAGTCTTCCTTTTACAAGGATATATTGACTTATTCACTGTCTGCAAATAGAATAGCTACCCTGACTTTTTGTGGGGTTACTGTTGCATGAAGTATTTTCATCTTTTGACTTTCAGTCTATAAAACTTTTTTTAATTAAGTGTGTTTCTTGTATGTGGCATCTTGCTTCTTGATCCATTCTATCAGGTTGTATCTTTTGATTGGTGAATTGAGATCATAACATTGATGGTTATGTTTTGACTTATCCTTATCATGTTATTTTCCTCTTGTTGACTCCCCTTCTGTTTATTTTCCCTCAGTTTAATTGTTTACCTCACCTGGTGAGTTTCTTTTCTTAGCATTGATGGAGTTGCAAGTTCTTGTTATCTCTTTCTAGAATGCCCTTCAAACGTTTGGATTGCTGGTGTAGTGGTCATAGGTTTCTTCAGATGTTCTTTATCATGGAAGTATCTTATTTTTCCATGAATTTTCAAGGATAGTTTTGTAGAGTACATCAATCCTGGTTGAAGGTTGCTTTCCTTTAGAACTTGAAATACTTTACCCCAGGCTATCTTTGATTTGAGGGTTTGTGCTGAGAAGTCAGCTATAATTCTGATATTCTTTCCTTTGTAAGTAATTTGTTTCTTTTTCCTGTTGACTTTTAAGATTTTCTTTTGGGGAATTTCTGAAATTTTGACTATGATATGCCTGGCTATAGTTTTTTTTTTTTTTTTAATTGTGGCTAGTGCTATATGCCTTACTTATCTGTGTGTCATATTCTTCTTCTCTACCAGTGAAGTTTCTTTGCCATGATGTCTGTGAACAGTGTGTGTGTGTGTATGTGTATATGTACACATATATGTGTATGTGTATATATATATAAAATATATGCTATCGCTTGCTTTTTTATTGACTCTAGTCAATCTGAAGTTATTCTTTGCCTCATCTAGAAGCTGCTGTATTAATTTCTCATGGTCTTTTTTTTTTTTTTTTATGGCCCGCTCAGCCTGCCCTGGAGGTGGTGATGGTGCATGTGGTGCTGGGAATCAAACCGCATTTCCTGCAGTTGCCTAAGCTTTCCTAAGCAGGTGCTTTAGACCACTGAACCATCCCTCAGGCCCTCTTTTCTGTTTTTAAGAAATTGTTCTTTTCATGATTGCTAACCACAAGCCTGTCCTCTGTATCTAAGATCCTGTCTTCACATTGACTTAGTCTGCTGTGAATACTTTCAGTGGAAAGTATTTTTATTCTCCTGGATATTTGCTTGAATCTGCCTTATGAATTCCATTTCTTTCCTATGCTGAGTATTTATGGCTTCCATAATTTTCTTAAGCTCCTGTATTTTTAGATCTCTGCTCTAGGATCACTAAGCATGGTTTTCATTATGGATACCATCTCTGTAGTTACCTGAGAAATCACTTCTGATTTGACTTTTTCTAGAGCCTCCTTCAACTGCTTGTTGTTACCACTGTCAAGAGGCCAGAAGAGTGGCATTCAGAGTATCCCACCTCATTGTCCCCTGGGTTTTTTGATTATCTGGATGTTTGGGGCTGTATCTTGTTTTAAGTGTCTTTTCATTTTCTTTTATTTTTTTAGTTTAATTCCTGGTGTGATGCTGGTAAATTGCCTTTGGTGGGTTGCTTTTTGCTAGTATTTATTATTTAATGTATTTAGAATAGGGTCTACGAGGGTCTATAGGGTCAAACTACATAGATCGGACTCGTAGTGATTCTCCTGTTCTTAGCCTCCCAAGTGCTAGGATTATAGGCACGTGCCACCACGCCCAATCTCAATCACCATTGCAGTGTACCCTGGGGCAGGGCTGTTACGGCAGGCCTGAGGTCAAACTCCAGCTTCCCAGCTACTGTACTATACCTAAGCAGGCACTTTAATCTGCTCAGCTATTTGGTCAGCCCTTATTGGTAGTATTTAGAACTCTTAGGAAGTGAGTTTTCTGAGGTATCTTCAAGGTGTAGCTGATTTTGGGGTTTTGAGACTATTGCAAGATCTTACTCCATTTATTTGTTCGTTTGTTTAGTACAGGAAATCAAACTCTGATCTTTGTGCTGCTGAGAAATATCCCCAACCTCATCCTACCACTTCAGTTTGTTGGGGATAAAAGTTGCTGCCTGTTTGTCTTAGGCTTTGTTTTTTTGGTGTTGTGCCACTGTGTTTTCTGTGACCTTTAGTCAGCCTCAGTCTTGGAATATTAGGAAGAACAGCTGTTTACAATATTTGTGTTACTTTTGCTGTAGTGGTACCATCAGCAATGACAATAGCATCAAACACAGCCTAGAAAATGACATGAGGTAACCATTACTTTGCCACCTTTAATGACTAGATTTGTGATTATATGACAAAATCTAAAACCAGAAATTCATATGTAGTACACAAGTCCTTAATAGGTCTATTTTGCCTTCAGGGGTTAAAATTTAAAATGGGTTAAGATACAAATAGAGAATTAGAAGAGGAAAAGATTAGAAGTAAGGCTGGAGGACAGCAAGGAATCACATTGCCTTTGGGAAAGACTGAAGAAAAAAGGACAGTAAGAGATAAAAAGAATAGGACAGAACCACAACCACAAAGAGGCTAGAGGTCATGTTAATATTCACAAAAAAATAACATTAACCAATGAAGAAGGAAAAAACAAGATAAAAACGAAAGAGAAAGGGCGGGGGAAGGTCTATTTCAGGGACAGGAAGATAGCTCCATGGCACAAGTGCCTGCCTGGCAAGTGCAAGGTTGTGAGTTTGAACCCTAGTCCCGCCAAAAAAAAAAAAAGGTCTGTTTCAAGTTTTGTCTCTGCTGTCACTGTAGATGATATGTGGAGACAGAGTCCTGATCTGTTTTGATCTATCCCAGTAATCCAGCAGTAACTTTTTGGTAGGGTAGTGGATAATTTCAGTGAACCTACACCTTCTGCTCAAGACCAGACTCATTTGGCCTATAGCTGTCAGCACACCTTGCACAGGCCTAAGCCTGTGTTGGGAGCCACTAGATGGAGTCTGCAGCCTCTCTGAGTTCTGAGCTCAGCCAGCCCTCCTGTAAGATGGCTCCTGGCCAGTCTTCTTTCTCGCTGGATGACTGAGTCCCCAGCACACACCATCACCTAATGCAGTCCTTGATGTCTACTGCTCCCCTCCTCCACTGCTGTCTCTCTGTGGAGGGCCCTGGGGTCATAAGCAGGCACTGTATAGCCACAGGTTTGAATTGCTCCTCATGCAGTGAGTCCTGTCTTAGATAGAAAACACCGCTGGCTATCTCTTTCTTTGTTGAAGTTTCTTTCTTTACTTTCTCCATAGGTTTTAATTTCTACTTCAGATCTTTCCTGAGTCCAGGGGACCCACTACCTTCATCTTCCTGGCATTGCTATATTCCAGTATCTAGCTGCCAACTTTCAGAGAGGCTCTTTCTCTGCTGCTCACCACTCTACCGTCTTGACACTCCTCCACATTTCTGTTAGGGTTAGGGTTAGAACTAAAGTTCTGATCTTCCCGGAGATCACAAGGTTGAGCCTATCCTGATCTACATAGTGAACTTAAGGTAGGCCTAGGCTACGTAACGAGACCCTGTCTCCAGACACTTATGCCACTGAATTGTATCCCCAGACTCTGCTGAAATATTTTATTTATTTGTTTGTTTGTTTATTTCTTGGTCTTTTTGAGACAGTGTCTCGCTGTGCAGTTCAGGCTGGTCTTGAGCTCACTTTTATAGCCCAAGCTGGTCTTGAACTCGCACTGATCCTTGTGCCTCAGCCTCTGAAGTGCTGGGATTTTAGGCATGTGCCACCATGCCTGGCTCACTGTTGAGATATTTTAAAGCAGGTTCAGGCAAAATGTTATTCTGCCTAAATCAGCATGCATTTCTAAATACATTGACTTTTTTTTTCTTTCTGTGTGTGTGTGTGTGTCTGTGTGTGTGTGTTTGTGTGTGTTTTTTTAGACAAGATTCACGATGTAACACATGCTGATCTTGAACCCACTTTGTAGCCCAAGTGGGCCTTGTAGTGATCCTTGTGCCTCAGTGTCTTGTATGCTGGGGTTATATGTTTGTGCCACCACACCCAACTATTATTTTATTTCATGACAAGTATAGCATCTACTGAATTAACTGTTTTAATCTTACACTCGGTTTACACTGGGATTTCCCCAACATTTTTATAAACTGTCATTTGTTTGAATCAAGATTCAGATCTTTGGTATCTAAATGTAGGAATACTCTGTACAGTCTAAAGTAGCATTCTAAGGATAATTATTATTTTATATACTCGATTTGTCAGTAACTCTAGGGAATTCCTGATTCTATAAATGTAAAATTCAGTCACTGTTTTGTTATGTCCTGGGGAACGAACCCAGGGCTTTCACATTGATCTACAACCCCAGCCCTTTTTGTGATAAAAGCCTTTTGTTTGTGATAGGGTCTCATTGTCCCAAGCTCATCTTAAATTTTGAATCTCCCTGCATCAGCCTTCCAGAGTACTGGATAACAGGTTTGCAGTACCACATCCAGCTTCACATGTTTCTCTTTAGAGCGTGACAGACCTGTTGCAGACAGAGTACTGTGGTAGTGTAAAGCCTGCTCTCTTACTTGCTTTTTGTTTTGTTTTTGAGACAGGGTCTTGCTATGTTGTTCAGACTAGGCTTGAACTTGCTGTGTGGCCCACGGTGGCCTTGAACTCAGGATCTTCCTGCCTCAGTCTCTTGAGTGCTGAAATTTGCCACTACACTGTTTTGATTTTTTGTTTTTATTCTCCTCTCTACCTCTTTATCCATCCCCTGCCAATGCTGGAGATTGAATGTAATGCCCTTCTGGCATAGTATTCTTTAAGGAATTAAAAGGTAATCGGTAGTCCAGCCTCTCTTAAACATCTGTGTGTATTGCTGCCCTTTAAACACCAGTCCTTCTAGTGTGTCTTGGATCCCATCTGCTTTTCTTTTCCAGTGACTTGGCTTTGTTGGTCATCTCTTTATTTAATGAGCATACAGTTATGTTCTGCGGTCTTTCAGCTTGCAAGCAAAAATAAACTTCCACAAACTTCACTTTCTCCAGCAGCTATAGCCTCACTACATAGGAAGTCAAATAGTTTAGAAGGTTGTTTGTTGAGTGTGGAATCAATACAAATGAATTAATTGATCTTAAGCAGTTTTCCTGTTTTCGTTTTTGTTTTCTTTTCTTTGTCATCCTGGGAGTTGATCTGAGTGCCTTCATGCTGAACTATATCCTTAGCCTCCTTCTAAAAAAATTTTGTTTTGAGATCATCTTGATAAGTTGAACTTGAAGTCTTCCTCCTTCTGCCTCAGTCTCCCAGAGTTCTGATCTTGCAGGAATATGCTGCCACACCTGCCTAAGCAGTGTCTCTTGACTAAAGTAGTTTTATTTACTCCATAGACCAGTGGTAGCAAACCTATGGCACGTGTGCTGCAACCGGGTGTTTGTTATCACTAAGAACTCTGGATTAAACTGATTGGAAAGAACAGGAGTGCAACAAGGAAGTGGACAACTTGATCTTGAAGGAATCTAGAATCCATGAAAGCATAAATATTTTGAGCTATAGGTTATTCAAGCATAATTAGAAATAAAGGACATGTGAAAATTGAGAGTAGAAGGTGTTAATAGAACAGTTAGCGCAGCAGTTCAGTTTTTTGTTGCCAGAAATAAGGGGAGCTCAACCTTGGTCTGAGCTCTTAGGAAAGGGAGTAGGGAGTCAGGTTTTGTGTATGAGCTGAGCTGATGGGTGTTGGGCTGGGGGTTGAGGAATAGCTGTTTAGCTATAAGAGCAGATTACTAAGTAAAGATTCAGGTTTTTCCATCTTGAGTGTCTACCACAATGAATTTCTAGAATTGCAATGAGATCTGCAGACCAAGCAGGAATCATTTGTTCTAAGTCATTAAAAATCAAGGTCAGCAGAGTGTAGTGGCTCACACCTGTAACCCCAGCACTGTACCACCTCCCCTGCCCCCCAAATAATGAAGAAAGGAAAATTAAGTTGATTATTCGAGAATGGAATGTAATCACACATTTCTCTTGGACTGGTGAGATGGCTCAGCGGTCTAAAGCGCTTGCTTAGGCAAGCTTTAGGCAACCACAGAGACCGTGGTTTTATCCCCAACACCACATGCTGCACCAGCCCCATCCCCACCCCCAGAGCAGGCTGAGCCAGCCATAGTATTAAAAAACAAAACACATTTCTCTAAAGATACACTTGTACAAAAAGCACAATGCGTGACCACCACCATAGTGAATCCAGGGGCAGAGTAAGAGTTGGGAGTTTGTACGATTACTTGTCTCGTACTTATTACTGATTTAGAGTATGCAAACGTGTTCATTTTAGTGTGCTGTTCTTTAATAAATGTAAATGTTGTAATTACACTAACCAGTGATTTTCCCAGCTACTGACTAATGTGAAGGTAAACGTTTTTGTTGCCCTTGCTTAGCTACAAAGAGTAGTGGTTTTAAGAAAAAATTAATTTAATGATTATGTGAAATAAAGACAAGAAATTTCAATTTGTGGAGGTTGATGCATGTTTATAGGGGAAAATACATTTTTTTCAGCACTTTTGACTTGTAAGTGTATTTGCTTATAAAATGCTTTGTTTATAAACCAACTGATATCTTATTAACTCTAAATATTTTAAGTTGTATTAAGTAAGCTTAATAGTCGAGCAGTTTTTATACAGATGTGAGCACATGATTAAGTAGCATTTTAATAGTTAAGTATATAATCACTATACAAATTTGCAAACTTATTTTACTAATACTTTATCAAATAGTTCATAATTTTAACTTACGCTACAGAAATTATTCCTTCAGATGATCTCAGTGTCACTAAGCTTTGTACCATACTGTACCGCAGTGAAGGGAGCAGTAGCAGTGTCAGTTCAGAGAAGTTAAGTACAGATAAGAGAAGTAGTGAAGACCACAGGAAGGACAGCAAGTGTAGGATCATTTTCCATTATGGACCTTTCCAGGGAACAGCCAGGTAAAATCAAGCAATTCTTTGTTCAGCCTTTTGAAATGTTGTAACCCTAGGTATTCCTCCTTTTCACTGCTATTTGTTCTTTCTGCAGAGGTTGTTGGATGGATGTATGGGAACTAATGTCCCAGGAATGCAGGGATGAAGTAGTTTTAATTGACTCAAGTTGTCTTTTAGAAACACTAGAAACATACCTTCGAAAACACAGGTAAGTCCAAGGTCATTGTGATACCATGTGGGACGGTACCTTAGCTGTCAGCTGTAGCCGTGGCCGCCCTCCTTTGGTGGTGGTTCTCTGGCCTTTGCCTTGGTGCCTGGTACTAGGAGGCGCTTATTGTTAGGGTTGGCAGTTCCCATATGAGATGCCTGTCGATATTAGCCTTGAGCCAGTGTCTCCCTTTTAAAAATTTAAACTTTTGCTTCCACACTAGCCCTTTAAGACATACAGACTGACTGAATTGATCAAAGTGTGTTTAGTCATTTTGGGAAGTCTTTACTGTGTTTTTATGATATAATTGATAGCATTTGCAAGATTATAAAAGTTAAGGCTGTGTGTGGTGGTGCATACCTGTCAATCCCAGCACTCAGAACGCTGACCCAGGAGTGTCGTTGTGAGTTTGAGACCAGCCTGGGCTACAAAGTGAGCTCAAAGCCAGCCTGAGACCAAAAAAGACAACAACAAAAAAAAATTATCTTAAATTATTTGAAGTATTCTAATTTGTTTGCCAAAGCACCTCTCCTCTTTTGTATTTTAGGGAAGGGTCTACAAGGTGTTCAGGGTCTTACTACTAGATCAGCCTTGTAGTGATCTGCCTGTTTACAGCCTCCTAAGAGCTGGGATTACAGGTGCGCACCACCACGCCCAGTTTTGCCAAAGCCTTTAAATAGAGTTGAACTTGTATGCTTTATATACTATAAAAGTAACTTCAGATATCTCTTTTTAGAATACTACTTTATAAAGGAATTTTCGAGGTGTCATTTGGAAACTCCTAGGGAGGGAGAATGAAGTAGGAAAAGAGACCAGTATAGTGCTATCCAGAGCTAGAATTCTTGGTGGGAGTCCTGCAGCTAGAAATTTGTCTCATGTTGAGATTGTGGTTGTATGTTTTTCTGGAGTTGCTTCTAAAATATATAGATAAGTGCTAAGACTGGAGGTAGCAAGATTATTTATTTTGTATGGCAGCGAACTGCTGACTTAACATACATACTAAGTCCCCCTCTCCCCCATGGACTTGCTTATTTACTTTTTTGTTTGGCTATACGTGAAAGAGTATAGAAATGTGTCCGTTGTTTGCAGTTGAGGGAGCTACGGTAGACACAGAACACATATATCACTAATACAAATTGGTAACCCAAAAGATAGTATTTTGGGGTTGATAAATCATTACTTATCAGAGATAATGTTTTTGAGTTTACTGTGTTTGGGGATAATTCTTTATATTCATAAAAATAGAGTCCAATGAAGGTAGAGTCCATTTTATATCTCAAGTGGGGAGAGAAATTATACTGATGAGAGTAAGGGAGGTTAAATTTGTGTTCTACTCATAATGTTGTCCGTTACTTGACCGTTGTGTCTTAATTTGTCTCTTAAGACAAAAATTATGGTAGTGCTCGTCTCATAGGATTTGTAGGGATTAGTTGAATTTATGAGGCTTGATGATTCATAGTGAGATTTACTTGAAACAGCATCTGATGGTGGAGTGAGAGCATCAGAAAGCGCCTGCTTGCCAGGCTGCAGACCATTCTCACTCCTCTGTTTCTAGTCTTACGCAGTTTGAGATTTTGAGTCCATTGAAAATGACTTATTTTATTTTATTTATTATGGCTGGCTCAGCCTGCCTTGGGGGTGGGGCTGGTGCAGCATGTGGTGCCGGGGACAGAACCGCAATCCCTGAGCCATCTCGCTGGCCCTGAAAATGCCTTTCAAATGTGCAAATATGAATGTACATTTGAAACAATATCCACCTTTTTTGCTTTCTTTTATTCTGTTGTGGGACTAGGGTTCGAACTCACAACTTTGCACTTGCCAGGCAGGCAACTTACGCCATGGAGCTATCTCCCCAGCCCCTTATCCTTATCCACCTTTTTTTAAATGCATTTTATAATGAATATCTGACAACACTTCTTAGCCAGTTTTTTTTTTTTTTTGTCTTTTTGAGACAGGCTCTCCCTATGCAATTCAGGCTGGCCTTCAGCTCACTTTTTGTAGCCCAGGCTGGTCTTGAACTTGCACCGATCCTCCTGCCTCAGCCTCCCAAGTGCTGGGATTACAGGCGTGCACCACCATGCCCGGCAAACAGATACTTCCTTTTTTTTTTTTTTTTTACTATTTTGTTTTTTGGTATTGAGAATTGAACTCTGGGTTTTGCTCTTGCTAGGCAGAGCTACATCCCGGCTAGCCAGTTAAATATTATGGCTAATATTTAATTAGAAATTAGAAATGAGGCGTTAGGAAACTAAAACCTCTGCCTTAAGTTTTTAAAAGTTTATATGGAATGGTACATCTGCAATCAAGAGAAACCACATTCTTTTGTGGGTTTTTAGTAAGTTTTTTTGTTTGTGCTCAGGATTAAACATAGGGTTTTCTGAGTGCTAATAACAGCCTGTGCCTTATAATAATTTTTGTTGTTGTTTTGTATTTTGGGACAGGGCCTCACTTTGTAGCCCAGGCCAGCCTCAAACTCAAGATTATTCTGCTTTAGCCTTATAAACACTAGGATTACAGGCATGTGCCAACATGCCCAGCTCTCCATATGATGTTTTAGTTTCCTGTTTACTTAGGCTTATAGTTATGTAATAAAATATATAGTAAACTACTCTGAGGACTTAAAAACAGTAAAATGAGAACATTTCAAGTGATATTACTGTGTTGACTGAAAATGGAAAATTAACATTTCTAACCTGAAAAGTGTGGAAACTTGTGTCCATCCATCCGTCTGTCTGCCTGCCTGCTTGCCAGCCTGTCTGTCTTTGTTTCTCTCTCTCCTCTCTCCTTTCTCTCCTCTCACTCCTCTCTCCCCTCTCCTCTCTCCCTTGTCTCCCCTCTCCCCTCTCCCCTCTCTTTCTCTCTTCCTTGCTCCCTCCCTTCCTTTCCTCTTTGAGGAAGTACTAGGAACTGAACTCAGGACCTTTTACTTGCCAGGCGGGTACTATGCTATATCCTTGGCCTCTTTTTGTTGTGATGAAAAGAATAGAAAACAAATTTATCCTCAACAGTTTTTAAGTGTACATTAAAATTTTTTACTTTATCATCATTTGACAAAAGATATCCAGAACTTTTTCATGTTACCTGGCTAAAACTATACCTACTGAATAGCGCTCCCTGTTTCTTCGCCCTATAACCTTTGGCAACACATCATCTTACTTTGTTTCTGTGAAATAAGTGGAATCTAATAGTGTCTGAATTTTAGTGATTGACATTTCACTTGATAAAATATTTTTTTGCGTTCATCCATATAGCATATAAAAGAAATTCTCTTATTGGGGGGTTAGGGTTCTTTTTGGTTCTTTTGAGACAGGGTCTGAGTAATTCAGGCTGATCTTGAACTCACTAGTTCATGCTGGCCTCCAATTCACAGTGATCCTCCTGTCTCAATCTTCCCTGAGTGATGGGATTACAGGTGTGTCACTACATCCAGTTTTTTTTTTGGAGGGGAGTGTAAACCAGGAGCCTTAACTCAGAACCTCATGTTTGTCAAGCAAGTGCTGCAACACTGAGCAAAATCTCAAGTCCAACACCCAGTTTAATTGTGGGGTTTTTGTTTGTTTTTTATTATCTGATGCAAGATCTCAGAGCAGGCTGGCCTTGAAATTACTTTGTAGCCCAGCCTGGTGGGAACTCAAAGCGACCCTCCTACCTAATCCTCCCAAGTACTGTGTGATAGATGTACCACTATGCCTAAACTCGTTTTTGTATTTTTAGGACAGGGTCTTACCATGCTGCCCACGCTGGCCTGAGACTACTCATACGTACAGGCATGTGCTACCACCCAACTTCGGTATTTTGTAATATTTGGGGTTAAACCCAGGCAAGCTGTAGTATGAAGCTATATTTCCAACTCTCTAACTCACTCTCTCAGGCGCTGTCTGTCTCTCTCTGTCTATCTCTCCCCCCACCCCCTTTCCTTCCTTTCTTTCTATCCTTCTTTCTTTCCGGTACCAGGGAGTGAGTCAGGACCTTGTACTTGCCAGGCAGGTGCTTATGCCACTGCACTATATCCCTGGCCAGTCACAGGACCTTTTTTTTTTTTTTTTTTTGTGGTACTGGGGATTGAACTCAGGACCCTGCGCTTGCCAGGCAGGAGCTTATTCTACTGAGATATCTTCCTGGCCCAGCTCTTTATTTTTTGTTTCGAGACAGGATTGTGCTAAGTTGCTTCAAGCTTGTATTTTCCCCACTCAGACTCCTGATTAGCAGAATACTGGTGGGTGTCACATGCCTGGCTTATTTGTGGTTTGATTTGCATTTCCCTGCTGATCAGTGATATTAAGTATCGTTTTATATGCTTCTTGGGCATTTGTATGTTATCACTGGAGAAATGTCTATTCAGTTATTTTGCCTATTAAAAAAATACGTTTTTGCTGCTCTGGGGAGTGAATCCAGGGTACTCGTGCACACTAGGCAAATGTTCTACCACTGAAATACATATATCCCACGCCCTACATCTCCCTCCCTTAGAACTGGAGATTGAACACCCTTAAAGAATTGAAAAGGTCTTTGCCCTGAGCTCGATCCTCATTCTTTATTTTTGAAATCAGGTCTCGCCAAGTCTCTGAGCTCCCCAGGCTGGGATCAAATCTGTAGTCCTCCTGGCTCAGCCTCCCAGAGTGCTGGATTATTGATGTGCACCACTATGCATGTGTGTTTAGGTTAAGTTCTTTTTGTTTTGCTTTTTGTTACTGAGTTATATATAGTTCTTTATATGCTGGATGTTACTGCTTATCCAGTGGTGGTTTACAAATGCTTTTTTCCATTCTTCTGTGGTTACCTTTTCACTTTGTTTTAGTTACTGCTAGGTTTTATGTTTGATGGAGACATGCTATCCATTTTTCTTTTGTTACTGGTGGTTTTGGTGAAATGTCCAAAAAGTAATTGTTCAATCCTGTACCAGGGTGCTTTTTTCCCTTATGTGGGAGTTTTATAGGTCTTTTTTTTTTTTTTTTTGCGGTACCAGGGATTGAACTCAGGACTTTGTGCTTGCCAGGGAAGCACTTATTCCACTGAGCTATCTCCTGGCCCTTAACATTTTGGTTTTTGATTGATTTTTATTTACTTTTTATATATTTCAATACCCAGTTTTAAAACATTATTGAACTATATACAGTTATTTAATGTTGTTTGTCAGCATTATTGCCTTTGTTATATCTAGTAGGCTTAGACCTCTAATTTTAAATATATATTTGTTTTATATCTGCCTACCATTTGACCAAAAAGACGTTCCTTTCAGTTACTGAGAGTCAAACGTAGGACCTTATGCTTGCCAGGCAGGTGCTGTGCTTCTGAGCTGTATCTCCAGCCCCTAAAAGACATTTGTGCATCAGAATGGTGCATTGCAGTTGTGATGACAAACACTAAAGTAAGAAGTGAAAAGTCAGGGGTAGTGGGAGCTGGGTGAGGAGGCATGCATGCATGTAGTCCCAGGTATTCCGTAGCTACTCAGAGGCAGAGGCAGAGGATCACTGAGCCTCTGAGCTTTAGGGACAGCCTGGGCAGTGGAGAAAATCCTGTTTCTTAAAAGACAAGATAATTAAGATGTAGAGGGTACAGATGATAAAGCTGAGAGAAATTATTAGATTTGTTTCAAAAAATTACTTTCGCATGTGTTAGTACTAGAAAGAGTAGAAACGGAATCCAGCCAATTAAGTGTTTGGTGTTGTTTTTTTGTTTTTCATTTTTTGGCATTTTTATGTATTTTCTTTGTTGAGTTTTTTTAAAACTAGTGTGGGGCACTTAAGTGGCAGAAGGATTTGAAAAGAAGGTCCTAGTTAATCGATACCAATTAATAGGAGAGCCTCAGGAGAGGTTAAAGTTAATTTAGAGTTCCAGTCAAGGTGATTCTGAGAATGATGATGTTCTCAACAGAAAACAGAAGAACATAGTTGGGAGGAGACATATGAACAGATTTTGAGATTAAGGTGTTGCCTGCTGGTTATCTCTGATGCCACACTATTTTTTTTTTTTTTTAAATTTTATTTATTTATTTATTTGTTTGTTTGCTTGTTGTGTTTTGTTTGTTTCTTTATTTATTCATTTTGTGGCTGGCTCAGCCTGCCCCGGTGGTGGCGCTGGCGCAGCATGTGGTGCCGGGAATCTAACTGCAGTCCCCGCAGTTGCCTGAGCCCTCCTAAGCAGGCGCTTTAGACCACTGAACCATCTCACCGGCCCCTGCCACACTATTTTTAATCTGTGTTTGGCCCTCAGGAATAATGGAGACTTGCTCGGTGTGGTGGTGCACACCTGTAATGCCACCACTTGGAGGCGGAGGCAGGTCAATTACTAAGAGTTTGATGCCAGCCTGGGCTACATAGTGAGTTAAAGGCCAGTCTGTACTAACGTAGTGAGACCCTGTCTCAAAACAGCAACAAGGAAGGAGAAAAAAAAAAGGAAAGAGAAGAGAAAGGGCAGAGGCTTGAACAGGGCTATGGGGTAATGTGTTATCTTTATAGACGTGCTGGCTGATGGTGTAAGAAGTGTTTGCCTGGCTTATCGGTTTAAGTTAAAAGAGATAAATACTTTCTTGTTCCAACACAATTGATCTCAGAGAGTGAGTTAGTAATAACATGAGTGCTACTTTTTCATCTAGCAAAATCTTAACTTGTTTTAAGACTTCAAGGATGAACCAGCTGTTCTTTTCTTTCTAAATTGATAGAGTGTGAGAAATTTCCTTTGACTCTTAAGTTGACAAGATCTTCTACCATATTGTAAACACTTAACTTTAAACTACATTTCCATATGTGTGTTTTTGGAAGAAAGAAGTTGAGGTTTTGGAAATTATTTGTAAACTTAAAAATGCATGTACCTCTTGTCATTCTCCCCATTTCTTTCTTCTTTTTTTATAAATGGGTTTGGTACAGGGTCTCACTACACAGCTTGGACTGGTAGTGGTGCTCCAGTTTTCAGCTTTCCTAGATCTGGGATTACAGGTGTGTGCCACTATGCCTAGTCTTGGTGAATGGCTCATTGCACCTGGGGGTGGGGCCAGCACAACACATGGTGCCAAGGTCAAACCCATTCCTTTTTATTTTTTTTTGAGACACGTCTCGCTAGGCAGTTCAGGCTGGCCTTGAACTCACTTTTGTAGCCCAGGCTGGTCTCAAACTTGCACTGATCCTCCTGCCTCAGCCTCCCAAGTGTTGGGACTGCAGGTATGTACCATGCCTGGCAAGATCAAACCCATTTCTGCCCCCACCTCCAAATGCTTAACTAGTGATGTGTTGGAATGTGATAAAAACTTGAATGGAGTTTGCTACCTGAATATACCGACTATTTTCAGAAATGGGGAGAAAGGGAACTTAGGTAAGTGTTGTAGTTCATTGCCTTTCTTGCTGTTTTTTTTTTTTTTTTTTTAAGACAGACTTTTGCTGTGTAGCCCTAGGCTTACCTTGAACTTGAGATCCTCCTGCCTCAGCCTCCTGAGTGCTGTGATTACAGGTGTGCACCACTAAAATTGACACAAATAACTCTTAAAGTGGAGATGGGAATCCTTGACACCTAATATGTTTGAACATGTGTTTTATGAATAAATGATATAGCCATTTGACTTCCTTCCTTCCTTCCTTCCTTCCTTCCTTCCTTCCTTCCTTCCTTCCTTCCACGTACCTTCATTTCAGTTCCTTCTGCTTCATTCCTCTAGTCCATGTGTTTCTCCAGTTTAAAAATTTCCAAGTGATGAAACCCCTGAGTTTGTGTTTACATGTGTACGTTTTGTTTCATTTCATCTTGCTTTTTGAGATGAGATCTTGCTATATTTCCCAGAGTGGTTTTAAATTCCTGAGCTTATGTGATTCTTCTGCCTTAGCCTTCTTTGGTAGCTGGAACTGCAGGCATGCTCCACCGCACAACTGTCTGTGCTTTTGATAGGTGTATGCAGGCTTTTTATTTTTATTTTTTTAACTCTAGATGGGAGAGGAGTGTCCTTGTCTACAGTGCTGTTAGATACTGCATGGAATAAGTACACAGCTGGTTCTTAATTTACAGATTTTCTTTTCCCCCAACAGATTTTGCACTGACTGCAAAAATAAAGTCCTCCGCGCATACAATATCCTTATTGGTGAACTTGATTGCAACAAAGAAAAGGGCTACTGTGCTGCACTCTATGAAGGCTTGCGGTGCTGTCCACACGAGCGACACATACATGTTTGCTGTGAAACAGACTTCATTGCACATCTTTTGGGTCGTGCTGAGCCAGAGTTCGCAGGAGGGTATGAGTATGTAGTTTGCTAGAATGGGCTATCTAGCGCTTTGCTTCATTTTATACTGAAAGTTTACTTCCATTAGTTTCTGCCTCACTACATGAAATAATATGTGTAAAGTGTTCCTTCCTGTATAAACTGTGCTTTCTTTAATTGAGTGAACATACAGGAAAACTGCTCTTTCGTGTTTGTTTTATTCCCTGTTCTTGCTTGAAGAGAGGCAGGCTGGGTTTTTTGTTTTGTTTTGTTTTTTTGCTTTCACTATTATAGATTATCATTTTCACTTGAAAATGATTAGAAGAAAGTTATCTTCATCCATCCATACACTGGCATGTTTAGATTTTATTCACAATGATGGTTTTTTGCAAGAAGTGAGAGCTTTACAGCAGGGGAGTAAGAAATGCTTTATTTAACCGTTTGAGTCCCAGGGAGTATTAAAAAAACACTGTCTGAGAATCCCAAACAGCGCAACCGCACTTTGTCTAAATGAGTACGAAAAGACCCAAACAGCTTTGTTTCTTTTACATCGATGAATCCCAATCGGGATTCAATGTACTGTTCATATGAAAAGGAGCTGTGTGATGTACTTGCGTCAGTAAATCTGAGCGCGCAACTTCGACAATCAGTAACGCACTGTCAGTTGTCCACAATGTTCGAAATGTGCTGAGTTTTCTCGACACAATATCTCAGCAGCGCAATCGCACTGCTTGGGACTCAAACGGTTAATGTAATTCATGAACTGTGTAAAATTTTTGTTAAATTATATAAGAACACCTAAAATGCTATCTCTGGCTGTGTTGTGAAAATAAAATCAGAAAAGGTGTTTATAGAATAAATGAAATTCATTTCCCTTAGTTTTATATATCTGCCTCAACCCTCATTTGAATCCCTCCTTGAGGTAGCCATTTGAGAATTCAGAAACCTCTCTAAAGGATCACTATAATAGAACTATAAATACTAAAGCCTGGCCTGAAAGGCTTTTGCCCATGCTTGAATCACTTTGGTATTGTCATTCCCCATTCTTCCTCAAAGCCAAATAAAAAATAGGCATTGTGCTTCACTGGGAAGTGAAAGGAACTGTCCTGTCTACTATGAGGTAGACATACAGGACTCTTCTTTTTTGTGGAGTGATGTGTGTGATACTGGGGATTGAACCCAAGACCTTCACACTGAGATATATCTCTGCCCCTTTTTATGTTTTGAGAGTCCTGCTCATGCACTCAGTTGCCCAGGCTGGGCTCAAATTTGCATTTTTCTGTCTCAGTCTCCCAGAGTGCTATGATTACGGGCACACACTACTATGTCTGAGTTTATATGTAACTGCTCTATGCCGTGAAAAACCATCTCTTTAGAGCCAGTTCCTGAATTACTTTTTTTTTTTAAATCATCTTTTTTTTATTTTACCAATATTAGGACTGAGTTCTACTTGCATGTATGGGCTTGTGTAGTTATATATACATTGATTGTAAATATGCACCTCTGCTGTCATTAGGTAGGCAGATTGTGTTTAAAACCTGAACTGGAAGATGCATTATTCACTTTTTACTGTTTCAGTTAAGGGGGTATTAAGAATTAATGTATGATTATCCTTAATTTTAGGCGAAGAGAAAGGCATGCTAAGACCATAGATATAGCTCAAGAAGAAGTTCTAACATGCTTGGGAATTCATCTTTATGAAAGACTGCATCGAATCTGGCAAAAACTACGGGCAGAAGAACAGACATGGCAGATGCTTTTTTATCTTGGTGTCGACGCTTTACGCAAGAGCTTTGAGGTAAGAACAGTGGGCTGCTTCTGTGTTCAAGATTGCTTAATTAAGTTATTGGGCAGAATCTTTTTCTTTTTTTTTTTTTTAAATATGTTTGTTACAGGGTTTCACCACACAGCTCAGACTCATAGTGATCCTCTTGTTTTCAGTCTCCCCAGCACTGAAATTACAGGCCTGTACCACCACACCCAGTGTTGGTGGCCAGTTCAATATACCTGGGGGTGGGACCGGCATGGCATGTGTTGCTGGGGATTGAACCCCCGTCCCTGCGCTTGCCTAAGCAGGCGCTTAGTCTGCTGAGCTATCTTGCTAGCCCTGGACTGAATCTTGATGTAGGCCACTGGGGCCTCAGAGACCTATGGTCCACTCCACTGATGGCTTTAGTTGGGAAGGGGCTCTGAAGAACTGGGATTTAGCAGTCTGTGGTTTTGCTGAGTGTGGTGGTGCATATCTGTAATGCTAGCATTTGGAAGGCTAGGGCAGGAGGATTGCATGAGTTTGGGGCCAGCCTCAACTAAAGTGAGATTTTTCATCCTGTTATTTGTCCAGTCTTGGTTTAGTTTTTAGACTTACTCAGAGCAGAATATTGAAGTTGCTGATTTTAAGAAATGCTGCAGTGGGACATAGCTGATAAAATTAAAAACAATTGCTAGTGTGGTAGTATACTCCTCTAAACTCAGGTGTAGGAACCTGAGGCATAAGGGTTATGAGTTTGAGGCTGGCCTCAGCTACATAGAGTGTTCAAGGCTGAACGACATATAGTAAAAGCCTATCATAAGGAAAAGAACAGCCAAAAAACAAGCAATAAAATTAGAAGCCTTTAATGAGTCTCCCATTGTCTGATGAAGTGAATGCAGCTGGGGTTGTAGGTCAGTGGTAGAATGTTCGCTACAAGGCCCTGGGTTTGATTACAAAAAGCCGTTAGAGGCAAGTGGAGCCTCTTTTTATGATGCTACTATTGGAGTTAGTACTTGTGCTTTTTTTTTGGCTAACTCAGGCTGCCTTAAGTATGGGTGTGGGGATCGAACCACTGTCCCCTGTGCCTGACTGGGATTGTCCACTCAGGCACTTAAACCACTGAGCTAACCCGAAAGTCCCCCAGTGCTTGTGCTTTAATGACATTTTTTAAGTTATATTCTATAGAACTCTGTTATATACATACTTGGCTTGTATTTTTTATATACTAGGCATAGTTATAATCCTTTAATTGGGTTATCAGTCCCTTTTTCCATAAGTCTGTCCGTCCACGTTAAGTACCCTGTTTTGGAGAATCTTTGAGATCATTTATACTAATTTTGTATTTTTAATTCTCTTTATATGTTTATACCTTCAGAGATGAGATCATCTAATTACTATGTGAAGAAATGGAAGAAGTTTTATTTTGCTAAGTTAAAATTCTGAGATTTAAATTTGTAGTATTAGTAGTTTGAAATAAGAATGCATATTTTTCCCATAGGGATTAGTTGTAAATTGATGTCCTAAGTAGATTCTTGAGACTGTCATCATTTAGGATATTAAAACACACAAGATCCTGGCTTTGATCTCTAGCACAGAAATGATGATGGTGATATTAAAACTTAAAAAGTTCTTTGTGGGGACTATGTGGTAAGATTGTAGCATTAAATAGTACTTCAGTGTGCATGCTAACATTTAAATTGAACAGTTTATCCTGGAGAAAATGAAGTTATATACAATACTCATTCTAAACTTCGTTTTTACAATAGATGACTGTAGAAAAAGTACAGGGTATCAGCCGATTGGAACAACTTTGTGAAGAGTTTTCAGAAGAAGAACGAGTAAGAGAACTCAAACAAGAAAAGAAGCGCCAAAAACGGAAGAATAGACGAAAAAATAAATGTGTGTGTGATATTCCTACTCCCTTACAAACAGCAGAAGAAAAGGAAGTAAGCCAAGAGAAGGTAATATTTTTTAGTATCAACTGATTAATATATAGTATAATGTATATAATACAACATTGCTTTACGGTAGACTTGGAGCATTTTGCTGTTTTTCCAGATGTCAGCTCCTGTATGAGTGTGCTGGCATTTAGTGTATAAGCCGCAATTTTTTAATGCCATGCATTTGTTTTATAAAGACAACATTGGGTAGTTATCTCTACCTGTTTTTAGTGTGCTGCCAGATTAATGTCAGTATAAAATGTTACCCTTGTACATGACCCAGTGCAGTAGTCAATTTTTTGGTTACACAATCCTTTTAGTGTTATAATTTAAGGTACCTAGTGGGCTTCTGTGTATGTGGGTTATACTTGGTTTCTTTGTTTGTTTCTTGAGTTTTAAGCTGTATAGTTCAGACAGGTCATGAACTCTCTGCATAGCTAAAGCTGACCTCAAACTTCTGGTGATCTTTTTGCCTCAGCCTCCCAAGGGCTTGCGTTACAGGTGTGCACCGCTAGCCTTGGCTTTAACAACTTTTCTAGATGGTTGTAGAGCCAGGGAGATAGATCAGTGGTGTAAGTGCCTACGTAATAAGCACAAGGTCCTGAGTTTGATCCCTGGCACCAAAACAAATTTTAAAAATAAATAAGTGGTTTTAGATACTCTTTGTCACTACAAGTGAATACAGTGTTTCTGAAAGACTAGTTATAATGCCTTTTTATACTTTTTTTTTTTTTCCCCCTGGAACCGGGGATTGAACTCATGAACTTGCACTTGCCAGGCAGGCACATGTGCCCCTGAGCTATCTCCCCTTCCCCTATCCTGGCTTTCTACAGGTTTTTTTGTTTTGTTTTTTTGGTTTTTTGTGTTTTTGTGCCGAGGACCCAACCCAGGGCCTCTAGCTCGCTGGGCAAGCATCTACCGCTGAGCCAAATTCCCAGCCCACTATTCTGGCTTTCTGAGGAGGAAGATTATAAGTTTGAGCCCAGTCTGTGCAACTTAGTGAGAACTTGTCTCATAAAAAAATAAAAAGAAAGGTTAAGAATATAGCCTACTACAAAGATTTTGGGTTCAGTTCCCAGTCCTGGGGTGGGGTGGGGGGAGGGATCCCTCTTCTACTGAAAAAAAAATTCCTCCTAGTACTAGAGATTGAACTCGGGACCTTTCCTTTATGCCACAAAGCTATCTCCCTGGCCCCCCCTGTTGAAAAACCTTGAAGACCATGGAGATAGCTCAGTAGTCTTAAGAACCTGCCTAGGTAAGCACAAGGACCCACATTTGATCCCAGTAGTGCACGTCATGCTGGCCCTGTCCGGGGCACACCAAGACCAGGTATGGTGGCACATGCCTGTAATCCCAGAACTGAGGAGGCTGAGACAGGAGGATCACTGTGAGCCCAAGATGCATAGTGAGACATTGTACCAAATACATAAAATGAAAAATCTTGAGCATTATATTTAGATGTGGTAGTGCGTACCTAGCTACTCTGAGACTAAATTGGTAAGATCACCAGCACCTATGAGTTTGAGGCCAGCCTGGGCTCAGAAAAAAAGAGAAGTTTAAACATTAGGATGCTGGGCCAGGAATGTAGCTCAATGGCACAGGGAAGGTCTGGCAAGTAGGAAGCCCTGAGTGTTCTATTCCTGGTACCAAAAAAGAAAACAGAAAAAGACCAAAAAAGCCTCTGAAATATTAGGATGCTTCAGGATAGCAGTGCTATATACTGGTTTTCAAAATTCTGACTGTTTTAGAATCTGCATTTTGTCACTGATGTCAAATAATACCCATTTTCCCCCTCAACTTGACGTAACAGACTGGCTTCATTTCTGAGAATATGCCTGCTGAGTGTCCAAGGCTGCATAACCACAGTGTGTTTCTCAGTCAGTCATTCTTTCAAGTGAAATAGATCTTCCAGGAAAAAAGCAACTAGTTCAGTTTGCAGCTCAAGCGATTGGCCAAGTGTATTCCTTGAGACAGACTTGAGCACACAACAGTCCTACTTCAGACTGCACACATCTGTGACAAAGGATTAAAAGAACCTCTCTTCACTATTAATATCTAAGAAAATTAGTATTTTTACTGCTTCGTCAAAGACACAAGTAAAATGTCCAATTTATTTGTGTTGAGAATTATTTGACATATGACAAGTATAGTAACTTTCAGTACAATATTACTGCCACTGCCTTGATTTGTGCTAAGGCACCATTAATTTTGTACTATCAGTGTGTCAGAAAAAAATTTAAGTATTCTGATAAAAATAGTAAAACAATTTTGATGTAGAGAACCACCTCCTTTGGGGTCATTGGACCATGCTTTGAGAGGGCTGTTATCTGAGACTTGGTTGATACCATTTGCTCTTAAAGTGCTTCCCACTGGTTAATAGTCTTGAGGTGGCCTAATTATTTTTCATGGAATAATCATTTCAGTTGTTAACCTCATAGTTTTTACCTAATTAGCTAAAGGTGTTAAAATATAGTCAGTTGTGAAGATGAATCTTTTTACTGTCTAGGAAACAGACTTCATAGAAAACAGCTGCAAAGCCTGTGGCAGCACGGAAGATGGGAGTAGTTGTGTAGAAGTCATTGTTACTCATGAAAATACATCGTGTACCTGTCCTAGCAGTGGCAATCTTTTGGGGTCCCCTAAAATAAAGAAAGGTAAGTAAATAATCTTTTAAAATTAACTTTTTTATTTTTGGAGACAGGGTATCACTATGTAGTTGAGACTGATCTGAATCTTGGGCCTTGTGCCTCAGTCTCGCAAGTGCAGAGATTACAGGCATGTATCAGTACACTTAGTTTAAAATTAGCCCTTAAGTCTGTTCTTTAAATGTAAGAGTTTTTAGAGATCTAAGATTTAAAATTTTAATCTAGGATTAAATTTTGGAATCTAGAATTTTAAACTGATTTATATCCCTCCCCAATCATACGATTTAGTCATGTACTTAATATTTCCATTTTCTTTATGTTGTTTGATTTGTTACTATTTGTCAGAAGCAAAAAGCTGTAAACTAACGTTTTATTTGATTTTTGCCTGCTCTTTTTTTCTTCTTTCTTTTCTTTTTTTTTTTTTTCACAATCAGATATTGCTGTATAGTTCAGGCCTGGCTTAAATGCACTATTTCTCTGATATGGGCCTTGAACTTGTGGCAATTCTCCTGTGTCAGCCTCCTGAGTGCTGGGATTACAGCCATCTGCCATCACACCTGGCTTGCCTACTTTCTTTCTTCTTATATTTATTAAAGATCTTTTATTGTCTCATTAAAATATCACAGATTGGCTTTACAATCCAGAAGCTTGTTTTTGTGGCTGCATCAACTCTTGAATCTTACTCATCTGGATGCTCAACTATTCCCTTCTCAGAAACATAGATACCATCCAAGAATTTTCTGATATCCTTGTTTTTGTATGGCTTGCCTACGTTCATTAAAATTAAACCATCAGTTTTGAAATTTATCTCTGTTTCATTCTTTGTCCCAGTATAATTGGGGTGTGCTAACTGTCTCACATGGTTCATCCTCAGGCATGTCTCCCCACTGTAATGGTAGTGACTGCGGATACTCATCTAGCATGGAAGGGAGTGAAACAGGTTCTCGGGAGGGCTCGGACGTTGCCTGCACTGAAGGCATTTGTAATCATGATGAACACGGTAGGTGCAGAGTACACTTCGATATCTTCTGGTGATTTCTACTGCATGGCTGATTTAAGTATAAATAAGGATTATTATTACTTGCAGCCGATGACTCCTGTGTTCATCACTGTGAAGACAAAGAAGATGATGGTGATAGTTGTGTCGAGTGTTGGGCAAATTCTGAAGAGAACAACACGAAAGGAAAAAATAAAAAGAAGAAAAAGAAAAGCAAGATGTTGAAATGTGACGAACATGTAAGTGTTATCTTGCATTGTTAAACCTTTGTTACTGAGAACAACCTGCCTAAAATGATATGCAGTTTAGCTGCTGGCAGTAAGTTTTTGTTTAGTTTTCTTGATAGAGGGTGTCACTGTGTAGAGCAAGCTGGCCTTAAACTCACCTTATAGCCTAGGCTAGCTTGAACTTTCAGTAGCCCTGCCTCAGCCTCCTGAGAGCTGGGATTCTAAATGTTTGCACCCACACCCAGTGGATTAATGTTGTAAATGAGTATTTTATGAATTTCTATTGACCTTGTATGCATTTGTGTAGGATTATTTGTCCAAAAGTCCATATGAGTTACAAATCTAATTCATTTTTAAAATAATACTATTTAATTTGTTAGGTATGTAATCTGGAATATTTGCTTGGTTTTTCCATTTGACAGATGGTAAATAATAGTCCCTGTTGTATTAGGTTCTTTGCAGATAACAGAGATTATGTGGCTGGTTAGCATAGCAGTTAGGATGTTGTAGGTACCTAGTAAACACCAGCTGCATCTATTGCTTTATTCCTTCTAAAGACTGAATACTCTGTCAGGCTACTTATTTATTTGTACTGAGGATTGAACCCAGGGCTATACTGAGCTACATCCCCAGCTCTTTTATTTTGAACCAGCATCTTGGTAACTTAAACCAACCCTGGTTTGACCTTGGGGTCCTGTTGCATCAGCTTCCCAAAGTGCTGGGATTAGATGTGAACCACTGTGCTGGCTGTATTTTCATTTTAAAGAATAGTAACCGCTGGGCCAGCGAGATGGCTCAGCAGTCTAAAGCGCCTGCTTAGGCAAACTTAAGCAACCGTAGGGACTGCAGCTCAATGCCCAGCACCACATGTTGTGCCTGCCCCACCCCCAGGACAGGCTGAGCCGGCCATAATATTAAAAAAAAACAAAAAAGAATATTAACTGCTATTATTTCCTGCCTTTTACCTGGAAAATCTTTTGCTGTGATTCCAGATCCAGAAACTTGGAAGCTGTATTACAGATCCAGGCAATCGAGAGACCTCAGGAAATACCGTGCACACAGTGTTTCACCGTGACAAGACCAAAGATGCACATCCCGAAAGCTGTTGCAGTGCTGAAAAGAGTGGGCAGCCACTGCCTTGGTTTGAGCATAGGAAAAATGTATCCCAGTTTGCAGAACCTACAGAAACGTCACTTGGTCCTGATTCTGGAAAAGGTGCCAAGAGCTTAGTCGAACTCCTCGTAAGTAGTCTATGACGTCTTTCTGTGGATGTGGGGATACTATCCCAGGTGGAACACTAGAGGAACTTTTAAGAAATAAAGGGCAGTACTCCATTATATAGCCACTTTGGAGCACGTTTTCTTGTTTTCAAAGTTATACTCATTGGTGGACCAGGATAGATATACTATCGTAGGAATCTGTCTCCTTGAAGATAGTTACTGAAATAAATTTTGCTGGAGTAGCAGTTTATGGTACTTAGCCAGGCTAAGAAGCTTGAACCTGAACCAAAGCCTGCATTCCGGTACTTCCTTTCAGCATCATGAAGGCTAAAAGCATAACTGAGCTTTTCCAAAGGTTTTATAATTGACACCAGCTCCTGAGGCATTAAATGAATTATACTGCATTCCACATAACTCGGTTTATAGTTGTGGCAGGCAGGGCAGGATTGGTATTTTTCTCATAGTATAGTGGTACAGTTCAAGGACTTCATACTGTGCTTGCAGTTTGGTGGTAACCAGAATTGTGGAATAAATTCTGTGACTAGAAGAGTAGAAAGAATTAAGTTTGTTAATTGAGCTAACATTGTGATTAGGATCCTAATAGAACCAAAAAAATCTGTATGTGATCATAAATTGAATGATGATGCTGTTTTTGTTGTTGTTGTTTGTTTGTAAGTTAGCTCTTAATTTACTTTGTAGAGAAAAATTTCAGCTGAGATCAGCTAGTGTTAAGTCTGGTTATTTAAAATTCAGTAACTAAGCAAAGATTGGTGGTATACACCTGCAATCCCCAGCAGTTAGCAGGAAGATCACTGTTAGTTCAAGTCCAGCCTGAACTACATATCAGGACTTTGTCTCAAAAATAGAGAAAACAAAGTCCTTAAAATTTGGTAACTGGTTGTCACTGTTTCTAGTCACTTTTTAAAAAATATTTATTTATTTATTATTTTTTATATTATGGATGGCTCAGCCTGCCCTAGGGGTGGAGCTGGCATAGTATGTGGTGCCAGGGATCAAACCGTGGTCCCTGCGGTTGCCTAAGCTTGCCTAAGCAGGTGCTTTAGACCGCTGATCCATCCTGCCAGCCCTCTAAGTCACTTTTGAAGGCCGAAAATAATTCCAAATTAGACATTTGGAATAAATTGTAGATTTAAGGTTTCAAACCAGGTTGAGTTGGATTTTATTCTTATTGCTAAGAAAAAGCAACATGCTATTTCTCTGTAAACACTCCAGTTACAGGCATTATATGACTGAATTGAAACTTAAAAATCTAGGGCCAGGGACATAGCTCAGTGGAATAAGTGCTTGCTTGGCAAGTGCAAGGTCCAGAGTTCAATCCCTGCTACCACCAAAAAATTAAATATGAATAAAATAAATAAAAGATTGAAAGTAAAAAAAACCTAGGCTGTTTTAAATTTTTGTTTTCTTATGAGCATAGCATTTTGCATTCTTAAAGTCATAATCTTAACTACTCCTTTACTTTGCAGGATGAGTCTGAATGTACTTCAGATGAGGAAATCTTTATCTCACAAGATGAAATACAGTCCTTTATGGCTAATAACCAGTCTTTCTACAGCAATAGAGAACAATACCGACAGCATCTGAAGGAGAAATTTAATAAATACTGCCGCTTAAATGACCACAAGAGGCCCATTTGTAGTGGCTGGTTGACAACAGCTGGAGCAAATTAAATAAATAAAATAGCTCTGTCTTTCAATGAAACACTCAAGATGACTACTGCGCCTTCTCTTTCAAAAAACTCTTAAATTTAGTGACTTATGGCAAAATTTATCTTAAATCAATGTGATTCTTTCTTGTTTTGGGAGATGGTGGAGGTAACTTCATTAGTTTGTTCTTTCTTCAGGCTTGTGTCTTTAGTTGCGTGGCTGCACAGGCCTGCCATATGATTTAAGCCATCTCTTTTCATTAAATGTTTCTCTTCTTGTGAGACTTACTAAAGCAACTTAGTGGCAAAAAGTAATGTACTTATACTTCTGTACAGAAATGACAATGAGCTGAATATATGGTTTTACAAAGTAGACATCCACTTGCGAAATGTTTGGATGTGATGTTAAAGCGCAATGTGCAAAATTTAAAATAAAGAATATTTATTAATATGCATAGTAGAATGTGTTGTACATGTTTCTACTGAATGTGTGGTAGTACTTTAGTATTTCTCACTTGTACTTAGCCAGTGTTAATGTAGAGGATGAGGAGAAAATGAGGACTAGGCTTGGTGGTGTACACCTCTAATCCCAGCGTTCAGGAGGCTGAAGCAGGAGAATCACCAAGAGTTTAAGTCCATCCTGGGCTACAGAGTCCAGGTAAGCCTGAACTACCTGTGCAGTGGGCATGGTGCTGATTGGTTAGACCTTCTACCACTTGATCATATTCCTAACCAGATTTCAAGTGGGCAACAGAACTCTTAGTAACATTTAATTCTCATAGTTGGTGGCATTTTTTAAAAATCTTTAGTTAGCTGGTAGAGGGTCTTACTACATAGCTCACACTCGTAGTGATCCTCCTGACTCAGCCTGCCCAGTGCTGGGATTATAGGCATGTGCCACCATGCCCAGGTCTTTCAGGGCCAGCACGACATGTGGTACTGGGGATCGAATCTGAGTCCTTGCACTTGCGAGTGCTTACACTGGGTGGCATTTCTTTGATTTACTTCTAGAGTAATATTTCCATCAAAGTGTTGTATAGAAATAGGGGCAGAGATAAAATGAGTAATGATTCTTCTTAGACTCGTGTTTGCTGTCTTACATGAAGTTAATAAAAACTGACCATGGGGCTCTCACATTCCGTGGCTCTGAGGGTGATCTTTCTACTATTTCCTCTCCCCCTGCACCTTGTGCTGGGGATTGGACGCAACATGCTCGTAGGCAAGTGCTTTACCACTGAGCATTAAAACCTCCACCCCTAGAGACCCAGTTTACTTTGGAAAGATGGCAGGGCCAGGGAAATAGCTCAGCAGCCTAAGCACCTACCTCACTAGCAGAAGCTCCTGAGTTTGATTCGTGGTACCACAGAAAAGAAAAAGAAAAAAAATAAAAATAAAAATCAGAGGTGCCAAACATGATCGTGCACTCTTGTAATCCCAGCTACTCCAGAGGTTGAGGCAGGATGACAAGTTTGAAGCCAGCCTGGGCAATTTAGCAAAACTCAAAATTTTAGAAAAGGGCTGAAGATGTAGTTAAGTGTGAGGCTCTGGGTTTGGTCCCCAGGACTGATGGAGAAAAAAACAAGTGAGCCATTTTCAGAACTTTGATGGAATAACCCAAGTAGCCAGTGAGCAGAGTGACGTTTACTTAAAAAAAAAAAAAAACAACTATATTTATGGCCGGCTCAGCCTGCCCTGGGGGTGGGGCTGGCACAGCATGTGCTGGGGGATCGTGGATCAAACCAACGTGGCTGTGGTTGCCTAAGCTTGCCTAAGCAGGCGCTTCAGGCCGCTGAGCTATCTCGCCAGCCCAGTATTCTCATTTTACAAGTGAAGCTATTAAGAAACTAAGGTATTGAGCTGGGTGTGTATCTCCGTGGTAGTGCGCTTGCCTACTTGCCCTGTTTAAAACACCTAAAGGGTGGGGGGAATAAAGGATGTTGTACAGAGTAGTGCCTGCCAGAGTAAGCAGTCGGGGTGCGCTCAGGCTGTAATCTTTGGCACACAACCTGATAAGAGACATTTGGTACTGTGTGAAGCGGTAGGACCCCTGTAGGACAGTTGGAGACATAATGCCGTTTAAGGACAGAATCCCTCATACTAGTATTTCTATCTTAAGGCCCAGAGATCACATAGGGTCAGTAAAAGTCCTTCGCAAGGTCACCCAGCCTTGGTGGAGGCACTTGGCCTTTTACGGACTGAATGCTTCCCATCAGCCACCAACTGGCTTGAAAGTGACCGTAATTCCTCATCCTGATTTAGGGGTTTGGAGCAGGCCAGAGAGCCGAGCCCGAAGCCTTGAATGCGCGCGCCCTCGCTCGGGGGGCCGCGGAGCTGTCAGGTGGCCCACCCCGCACAGCTTTCCGGCGCTCGCGCTTGCCGAGGCCGGAAGGGGCGTGGCCACGGCGGCGCAGGGGCGGGGCGCCAGGGGGCGGCCTCCTCCGGCGGGATGTGGCCTGGCGCCGAGGAGCGGAGGGCGGAGCTTCGGCCCGA
This sequence comes from Capromys pilorides, assembly GCA_004027915.1. Taxonomy (NCBI): domain Eukaryota; kingdom Metazoa; phylum Chordata; class Mammalia; order Rodentia; family Capromyidae; genus Capromys; species Capromys pilorides. The sequence goes on along the minus strand of PVKN010003943.1, from coordinate 4,877 downwards.
GGCCCGCCAGCATGGGGGTGGGTCGAGGAAAGGCTCCAGCGCGAGCAGGTTGTCAGCAGCTGCCGGGGCAGTGGCAAGGGACCCGCCGAGCCTCGCCAGCCAGGGGCGAAGCTCTGCGAGCGACGTGGGCGGGCGGCAAGGGGCCATGGCCAGGGCGGGCATGGAGCGGTGGCGCGACCGGCTGGCACTGGTGACGGGAGCCTCGGGGGGCATCGGCGCCGCCGTGGCCCGGGCCTTGGTCCAACAGGGACTGAAGGTAGTGGGTTGTGCCCGCACCGTGGGCAACATCGAGGTAAGGCCTCTTTGGGGAGCGAGGACGCTCCGGGGTCGTCGTTTCCGGGGGCAGGGGCGGGGGTGGGGGCAGAGGAGTGGCGGTGGCGGGAGCCAGGCCGAGACCCTGAAGTCACTTACCTGTCACCCCAGGGCCATTTGTCACGTGTTTAGAGAGGAGAAGGATTAATGCCTCGCAGGGGAGACCTCTTGGATCCCTCAGGGCACATGTCCACCTTAACTTTAGGGCCCGTCTTTTAGGGAGCCATTTCCCCTGACAGCCCCTGCTCCTGGAGTACCAAATCTCTGAGACCTGGAACTCTCTCCCACTCCGCCCTCCTACTCACCCTCCCATGATGCTGTACTGAGGAAAGGAGAAGTCAGAGAGCAGGGGCTAGCCAGGCAGCCATGGAGCTTCTTTCTACCCTCTTGGGCTAGGTTGGCTTCCTCCAGACCTCACCCATCATGCAGGCCAACCGGAGGTGCAGGAGCTTAGGGTTTTGAATGTTTGACCCAGACTGAGGATGAAGTTGAGGAGGGAGCGTTTCTGAAGAAACAGCCCCCCCACCATCGGAGTGTTAATCTATGCCTAGTGGCCTGAGATGAATGGAGCAATTTACTGGAAGACTTCACTAATTCATTTTTTTAACTGGGACTGAATAGGTAAATAGGTAAGTCCTGAGGGGACAGAGCAATGTGGGTACAGAGCATCCAGTTTTTCTCTTAACATAGAGTTGGAAACTCCCAGAGCTATGAGCAAGAAGATACCAAAGAAAAAGGAAATGAAGTTGGCCCTTTGGGGGTGGGGAGGAAGGAGACAAGAGAAATTCCCACTGTGGGTTGTTTTTGGAATCGCTGTTGCAAGACCTGCTCTCAGGGCTGAGACTAGTGCTCAATCGTAGGCTGTCCTTCCACCATTGCCCAAAGTCCCAGATAGAGAAAGGGTGAGGTGGCCTTAGGTGGGGACAGAGGGAGAGGTGTACAGGAAGGAGGACTGCCCCTCCCTTGCTGCTGACCAAAGGTACGCTTTATAACCTCCAGATAATCCCAAGGTCACCTGGCTCGACTATTGCCCCACTCTGCCCCTCCCTTTCTGTGCTGAGAAGCTCAGGGCCCAGCCCCAGCCTTGGAGCCTAGAGGATCAGGTCAGGGGTTAGACAGCTGGATTGCCTAATTCTTGCCTGCTCTTCTATTCCCTTTCCCAGTGCTGTCTAAGAAAGGGGATACTTGAGCCTCGAAGGGATCCCCAGGCAGATTAAGAAGATTCCATGTCAGGAAGGGAGAATGCCCATGTTATGGGGGGAGTACCCTGATTTAAGGTCATATTTAGAGTGGGTTGGAGAAAATGATCCAGTGGCACAGGTTGGGCAATGAGAAGGAAGTGATAGAGGAGTACATTTTCAGTCTCCCTTTTGGCTTCGTGAAGAGGGGCTCTGAGTTCACAGGAGGAAGGGAAGTGACACATTAGAGGAAGGGAGAATTCAGGCTTCCTGGCTTCATTGATTGGTTCATTCGTTGACATTACAGCAGTTTGGGTTCTGGCTTTTTACAGAGAGAACCCGTTTTCCCGAGGTAGCCAGGGGCAAGAAAATTGGGTGGAGAGGGGCCTCTGAGATTCAGAGTAGTATGTTTTTTGAACTAACAGAAAGTTAAAGCAAAAAAGAAAAAAAAAAATCAGTCACCTGATCCAGCCCTTTATTCATCACTTGGCTTGGGAGGAGGAAGGGGCTCCAAGCCAGGGAAGCTGGCCAAGTGGCCTTCCTCTAGGGCATCCTGCACCCTTCCCCCTCCCACAGTGACATAGTCACCTTCAGAAGGCTCAAGTGCCTGCCCGGACACTGGCCTCCAAGGCCATGCAGCCCATTTTGCTCCCTGCTCTTAAATGTCAGCTCCCCTCACTGTCATTTCAGTGGCCCTGCTTTTTTATATTCTTTCTCAGGAGAGGCACAGGAGGTATCCAGTGTCACCTCCCACCTGCTTTGCTTCATAGTCTCCAAGGATACCTTGGGGTGGAGGATGGTGTACTAGGGGTTAGAGAAAGATCAGGTCTATCCCACTGTCCCCACTCCTAGAGCAGTAGAGGCGGGATTGGCAGGTGGGCACTGAGGAAAGATGTGAGAACAAATCTGAGTTCTGCCAAATGGACTTAAGCTTGGAGGGGAGGATGGTGGTTCTCAGATGAGTCCTGGGAAGGGTTGGCTGCCACCATGGAGAGGAGGGAAGTCTTGGAGTAGCCAGCTTGGAAAGTGCTGGCACTGACAGAAGAAGCGTGAGGTGGGGTAGGGGGGTGCTCTTATTACTAACAGGCAGAGAGATGTTTGTGGCTGGGAAGAGGCAGAAAAGAGACCTCCTCCATTGCCAGGAACCCTGCCCAGTCCCTCCTTAGAACAGAAGATTTGTGTTTATACATGAGGCTCCTCCCCCCACCCACCCCCAGAGTGCCCTTAACCCCTGGACTTTGACCAAAGAAGACAAGCTTTAGGGATAGGTAATCCCAACATCTTTGTGGCTGAAAGGCAGCTCTCAAAGGAGACAGTTCCATGATTGGTGACCGGGGAGGGAGGCACGGGTGGGAGGCGTGGGGATGAGCAGCTCACCCCAGTGAGACCCCTGTTGGGTTTCATAGGAGCTGGCTGCTGAATGTAAGAGTGCAGGCTACCCCGGGACTTTGATCCCCTACAGATGTGACCTGTCCAATGAGGAGGACATCCTCTCCATGTTCTCTGCTGTCCGCTCTCAGCACAGTGGTGTGGACATCTGTATCAACAATGCTGGCTTGGCCCGGCCTGACACCCTGCTGTCGGGCAGCACCAGTGGCTGGAAGGACATGTTCAATGTAAGGGTTCCAGAGTCTGGGGCAAGGTGGGTGGGGCCCGGGGAGGCAAGCAGAGCCAGGCCTGTGAGCTGGAAGCTGCAGGGACAAGACCTTGGGCTGCCTGCAGGGGACCTTTGCTCTCCCTTTGTTCCTCCCCTACCAGTGGGCTAGTGAGTGGGTGCATGGCCATACATTCTCAGCGCTTCTTTCCTGGATGTGGTTCTTCAATTCTAGACTGAGTCTCCCATATCAGAAGAAAGATTGGCAGGGGAGAGAACTGCTGTTTATTGAATGTCCCTGTGCATCAGCACTGTGTGGTACGCTTGGGAACATGGTCTTATGGAATGAAAAAGAACACCGGGAAGAGATAATATTCTCATGCAGTGCTGCTAGTAATTGTCTTCAAGTAGCTTAGTTACTGTCTCTGAGCTTCTGCCTTGTCACATTTGATCGGGATGTATGTCCTCTGTCATCAATATCTGAGTTTACAAACTTCAGTGTTCCCTGGGTCAAGGTAGTGAAAGGAGTTAAGTTTGGTTTGCAGTGCAAGGGGAAAGTGTGTCCATTGCTCAGATCCAAAGAGCTGCCCTCCAGGAGGAGGTCTTGAAGTTTCTTTGAAACCTAGCAAATGTATTTTTATGCGACTCCCCACCTGTCCCATTCACAAAAACGCCAGCTCCACCAGTGGAAGGACTTTTGTCTCTTTATTTTCTGGGACAACATTACTCTTAAGCCCTCAAGAAATATTTACTGAACGAATGAGTACATGTTGGGAAGGTATTTATCTATTGCAGTGCTAGGGATTGAACCGAGGGTTTTGTGTATGCTACTCAAGTGCTGTACCACTGAACAGTTTCACAAACCCTTTAATGATACTTTAAAGCCAATACACAGGCGAAGCACAGCCTTCAGGAATGCGAGTTCAGCTTCTGGGCAGTATTGTGAAAGCGAAAGCTATGTCCAAACAGGATGCTTTCCCTCACAATCCTTTCATACCTGCATTAGTCGATTTGCTATCTAACAGGTACTTGGGCTTGGAAGCAAAGCAGTGAACAGTGGAAAAGAGGTCATTGTTCTCACAGAGACTTCTGGGGGATCATAGTCATGGCTCTGACCTGCTCTAAACTTGGGCCTCAGCTTGCCCATCTGTAAAGTGGGGGACCTATATCCCTAGCATTACCCTGCTCCACTGCAGCACATACAGTGCCTATTAGGATCGTGCTAGGATGGATCTCCTTCCCAGTACTGGCCCCTAGATGTTGGAGATTTCTTCACATGTTCCCAGGGGTCCATTTCTCCTCCTCCATCTGCCCCACATCCTCACCTGCTAGAAAGACAAGAAACGAGACTGAGACTGGCCCATGCACTGGGACCTGTCATCCTGCTATGGGTGCCATGAGCACCCAGCAGGTTCACACTGAGGTTCCTCTATCCTGATGCCCAGCTGCTACCTTTAAAGAGAACCAGCTAGTGTCTGCCAGCAGGTCTCTTCCCAAGAGCACAAGGGCGTACTGGAAGTTTTATCTCAGCTTATCCTGCTGGCCTGGAGGCTGAAGGGTGGGGCTGGGCAGGTGCTTCCCAGAAGATACTGCTTTGGGCCTCTGTGGCATGAAGGTAGGGACTTAGGTCACCTCTGCCAGAAGGAACAGGAGTGGCAAGTGACCCCACTTGCAGGTGGGACATAGGCTGAGGCAGGTATAAAAGGCAGGACAGCAGGCTGTCCTCCTCCTCTTCTTCCTCTTCCTCTTCCTCCTCCTCTTCCTCCTCCTCCTCTTCCTCCTCCTCCTCCTCC
>PVKN010003942.1:0-35189 GCA_004027915.1 Capromys pilorides | reverse complement strand
CTAGAGGGACATGTTCTAGTCCAATATATTTTTTAAAAACTACCATAGATTGCATGGCTTATACAGAAAAAAAAAATCATTTTGCACAGTCTTGGGGGATGAAAATCCCAAGTCAGGTTCAAGTTCTTATGAGGACTGTCTTCCAGGCTTCTGGGTAACTTCCTTGCATTCTCAGATAACCTATCCTCAAATCCAGCACACAGACAGAGTGACCTTTCTGGTATTTTACAAACACAAGTCTTGTCCTATTGTTTCCTTTAGCCTCAGTGATTTTTGTGAAGATCTTTCCTTCAAGTACAGTGACACTGAAAATCACATCTGTGACACACGAATTTGGAATCAGAACACTGATTATTTAATCCATAAGGAATGGGAAGGGTAAGGTGCACTGGAGGACTGAAAGGACCCTGATGGATGCAGGGAACAGAGGCCCTGGAGGACATGTGGTAACAGCAAGGGCTGAGGTGATGACAAGTGGCAACCTCCTGTGCTTCCACTGGGCACATCCGCTCTGCTGCCAACATCACAGTCACCTCCTATGGTGCTTGGTGCGAAGTCATTCAAGGTGCAGGAAGTAAGAAATTTAATATGTGGCTATGTCTTGCCAAAAAGACCAGGAAATTTTCTGTGCTGTCACCAGAGAATAAAATGAATACACTACACAAATGCTGACTTAAACATAAAAGGAAAGCCCTGAAAGGAAATGGAAGGAGAGGTCTCCACAAAATCAGAATGGGTTTACTGAGAGCACTGAAACAGGCCCTGTAAAGAAGGAAAGACCTGTTCGGGGGGAAGATGCTTACAAGTGAATATTGCAGAGATGGCATGACTCAGGGTGGCTGTTCTGCTGGGCAGCTGTGTAAATGACAGACAAGATCACTGGCAAACTGGGCCATGGTACTGGAAGTTAGATGTCACATAGTGCTTAGCATAGATCAGAGTGCTATTTGTTGATGATCTTTTTTAAACTTCACAACGAACCACCACCTTCAATGGCCATCATGCTCTTTTCATAGTCAATGGAATTAAGTCCTTGCCCCACATCATGTAATGGATGCAAGACTAGAGATTTGAATGCAGGCAGTCTCCCTTAAGTATTGTGCTTTTAGTCATTTGCAGGATGCATCTTCCCAGGGAGCCAGGTGTGGGATGAGTAATCCATTGGTGCACCGAACCATTGCAGGAGAGTGGGACCCAGTTAGATGTTCAAAATCTGAGAATCTGGTGCCAATCTATTTAGCAAATGAGTAGGAGAGAGCAAGCTAGGACATGAGAGTAACTAGGGGCAGGAAGATAACAGAACTAGATAATGCCCCCCCCCCAAAAAAAAAAAACATTTGGAAATGCTATGATTCAACTAACAATATCTGCAGCTGAGCAAACAACTGGAGGACCAGCTGGTGAGGGTCCAGGATTGCCTTACTAGGCGGTATCTACCCTTGTGGAGCAGGACACCAGCAGACCCTGCCTCACCTCCAGAGCCTCCCAAACCTGTTCCTAGCTGCTAAAACGTCAATCCCTGAAGACTCACTTCTCTGAAAACACTCTGCACATCTCATCCTGTGCATCCCATGCTGCACTGTTGTTTGCCGTTACCTCCCAATGTGAAGAAGTCTGAGAGCCCTGAAGAAAAGACAAATCATCTTTGGGTAAGCAAAAGGTGCCAAACATTACTTACTCACTTATTAAATATGTCATCTCCAAGTTCCCACTTTTCCTCCATCTTATCAAGTTTCCAAGTCCCATGAGCCCACAGGTCACCTGCCTCTTAGGGAAGGAACCTCTGGTGATTAAAGGCTCAAGACTGTCTACTGGAGATTGAATCCCTGACCCACCACCCACTGCATTGTCACTGAGAAAGTTTCTCTCACTTGGTAATTGCCTCCTAGGAGCCTTGGAGTTTACCGGAAATCAAATGAAAATTTCTGATGTTGGAACAGTTCAGGTGTAGCACCATTCTTAGGCTTCTCTTTGAATCAAAATTTTAATTGCAGAAGCTGTTTTCTACCTCTATGAGTGCCATGCTAGCCCATTAGAATATACAGAACTGTACACCTTCGCCTCCTTGGAGGCACCTTTTGCTTCGTAGACAGGTTTTGCACTTGCTTGTTGTGCAGTGAAGTCACTTCCCACCATCTCTGTCACCTTGGCAGAGCAGCACTCTCTCCTAGTGCCCACGGCAGGGCTCTCTGTCAAGGCTGTGGTGAGGACTGAAATATCTAGTGGAAGGAGAGGTGCATTGGTGTTCAGGAAATGCTAACTGTGAAAGCTGCTGCTCTGGCTTTGTTGATTGTACAATGAACACCTCAACTTGTAGAAAAGTGGAATTTCTCCCCAAGGCTTGAATTTGCTTGCAACCCTCCGCATTGACTTTGCTTTTCTCCCAGGACATTGACCTTTGCCCAGGTGCATCACTGTCCCTCAAGTGCTGCTTTGCACTTTCTCCTAGAATATATTCTTGAAGAATTTTAGGATGGGCCACTCCAAAGTACCCAGCTGTGCTCTGTCAATTATTCTGAGCTGAATGTACTTGAAAAAATAAGGAAATGCTAGAGAGGGTTTCTTTGAATGTTCTTATCTGCCTAACAACAGATCCTCCAAAAGGAGCTCAGCTGGCATAATCCTCCACCTGGGAGTTTCATCAACTGAAGGAGACTGACTCTGATCATGAGAGGCCACTGGGTGTCACCCTGGAACCCAGGCAACTGTCACAAGCCATCATATCTCCCAGCTAGTCCTTCAAGGGCCCTCTGGTCTTCCTAAAAATCATTTGCTCTCCCCTGGGCAACCCCTTCTGTTAGGACAATATAAAAGCTAACAAATTCCACTTCCTTAAGGGGCCATTAGGGAGTCACTTTGGCCAGTGCCATCCCAATGCACCTAATATCAGAAATTAATACAGTCTTGCATCTTCTTCCTGTTGATCTTCCTAGTTTATACAGTAAGCTGCTCACCCCCATGGGGAAGGTTCTTCTTCCTGGACACACACTCCAAGTGGCAGGATATCTGGAGAACCCTTCAGAAGCATCAGACCTTGCTCTTCAGAGGGAGAAAAGTAAGAGCCCACATGCATTATCAAGGAAAGTAATTCTAACATTCTTCATTAAATAGCATTTACCATCATGACTCACATCTTGAAAACAACTTCCTACTTATAAACCAGTTCTTTAAAGAGCATTTATTTATATTTCCATTTTACTCTTTATTCATATAGTTGGTGAATCATTTTGATGCAGATTCAATTTCATAAACATAAAATCTAGATAATGATGACTTAAATTCATATAGTTTTATTTTTATCTTGTATAAAGAAGCCCAGAGCTAGCTAATCCAGGGATCGCATTGTGTTTTCTTATCAGTGGTATGCAGGCACTTTTATATTTGCATTTTATTCCATTTCATTATTCCTGTCATCCTCAAAGTCAGCTATGATGTAGATGACTCTTGGCTCAAGACAGCTGCTAGAGTTCCAGCCATCATTTCTAAATTCTAGTCAGCAGGAAGGAAGAACAAAGAAGAAGAGAGGGGCTCATGCCGGCTCTCTTCCCTTCTCTTAACTGTCACTCCCAGAGCTCTTGCCTACTATTCTTTCCTTGAATCTCATTTCTCATCTTCAATTAAATAAATGGCAGGGAAATTTTTTAACTTGAGACTCTTGACCAAGAAAATAACAATCAAATTTCTTCCACTAAGGAAAGAGACAGACAGACAGACAGACAGACAGACAGGAATAAGCAACTCAGTCTAGCCATCATTCATTATCCAGCAAGAACTAGGAAATTTAGACAATAAATTTCTTGCAACAGTTCCATGCTTTGGGAAGGCCTCTCCCAGGGAAACCAAACTATTCCCCCTGTTCTCACACCATACTCATGCACACAGAAGCTTTTATTTACCTTAAAAGACATGAGGATTCCTCCCTGCCCCAGAAAACTGGGGACACCAGCTGGGTTTGTACCAGTCCAGTTCATCTCCAACATCTCCACCTTGAGATTGAGGCAGGCTGCCAAAAATGAGGGCTCAGTCTCCTAGAAACCACCTGCTCCTTCAGATGCCAATCACAACCTCTGCTTTGTTTTACCTGTGCTTCTGACCAATGACCTACAAAGCTACTTCCCACAGCCCCTTCTTGTGTTTGATTAATTTACTGGATTGGCTCAAGAATTCAGGGAAGCACATGTTTACCAGTTTATTATAAGGAGGGGCTGGGGATTTGGCTCAGTGGTAGAATACTTGTCTCGTTTATTATAAGGGGATTTTACCCATGCAGCACCAAAAATGGAATTCAGAGCCTTATGCATGCGGAGCAAGTGCTATACTTCTGAGCCCTTCTTATTTCTTACATTGAGGCAAGGCTCACTAGGTTGTCCAGAATGAACTTGAACTTACCATCCTCTGCTCCAGCCTCCCAAATAGCTGGGGTTTTAGGCGTGTTACAAGGGACAGTCTAAAGGATGCAAATAGGCAGTTAGATGAAGACCTGCATAGCACAAGGAGAAAGAGATCAGGAGTTCTCGGTCCATCCCCGTGGGCCAGGCCCAGTGGTCTAAGAAATTCTCTACATCCTGCCTTCTTGGATTTTTATACAGACCTTGTTGTACAAGCATAATTGATTAAACTATTTGTCTTTGAAAATCAACTTAACCTTCAGCTACTCTTTGATCCGTAGAGGTCAGGATGGCTTTAATAGTCCAACTCCTCCTCTTTCTGATGATCAGCCCAAGTTTGAAGCTACCCAGGGAGTATCTTCCACCAATAACATAACCAGTATATAGAAAGACACACAATTCTGAAGACTGAAAACATTTTAAAAGTTTCATGTCAGGAAGCAGGACAAGGGCCAAATCTGTATTTTGCATCCTTGTGACTACGTTCCTTCCTGACACCTCAGCACACCTCTAATAAGATGCAGTGGCCCACTGGATGTTTGGCCCATATACAGAAAAACTCCTAGAGTGCTGACTTTTGTACTTTTCCTCCAATTCTAGGCCACCAGTAATTCTTCAATGAGCATTCTTACTATGAAATTGTTGTGAGTATTCTTTGTTTGTGGACAATTTATAGGAGTGTGATTGACTGAGTCAAAGAAAAACAATCCAGTTTTCAAATTGGTTAACGCCCATCTAGAGCAGCCTGGTCAAAACGAACCAAGTAGGAATCTCGAATGTAGGCTGAATCTTGAGCCTGGAAGGAAAACAGATCTTGAGGCTGCTATTTTGGCACATTCTGCAATTTTTAGCACAACTATTCTAACAATTTTCTGGATGAATTTAATGACTGTTTATATTTTATGAGCTAAAGTGCCAATTAAAACTTATTAGTCATTTATCATCGTCAAGACTTACTTGTCAGCTTCATTGAAACGCAATGAAGGAGGGAAGCTAATGAGAGTAACTGCTGTTGAGAGCTCAACAAAGGGAAGGAGGGAAACAGTTTCTGGCACACATTCAAATAATTTCCTGCTCATGGCAGGGCCAAATCTTCTCATCTTGGAAAGGAAATTAGATAAAAAGGAATTTACTAACCAACCTAGGAATTCTTTACCTTCACAGACTTTCCAGAGATTACCTCAGACCAGAGGGACCAAAAGGTTTGTCCAGGGGAGGATGAGACCAGGATGTGGCGGTGTCCGGGGCCACCTGAAGGTTTCCACCACTTTCCTGGAAGGATCTGCCTTCTCAGATGACCCCTCAATTTGTTTACTTTTTAGTTCTTATTAGTAGTTAAAATACTGAGTTTTTTCTAAACTCATACTTTTTTTTTTATACGAAATATTATTGTTCTTGTTTTCTGAGTATCTTAGTGTTAAGGCCCATCATTTCCATACAAGAACCATTTGGTAGTTTTTGTTGTGATTTCCTCAGGATTCCTAAATGGTGCTGTTATCATTTTATAATGCATTTTATAATTTTATTGCCTTGTAGTCAAAGGATAGTTTTGAAAGAATTTTGAACTCTTTTGAATTTATTAAAACAAGTTTTAGGCATAGCATGCAATCAATGTCTTGCAAACAATGTATTCTAAAAAATAAGATATAAATTGATTTGGAAATAAAGACTACCCAGATGAGACAATCAAAGGTTCTTTATTGACAGATGCTGCCGAAAAAGATGCAGCCACTGTCACTACGTAATGTCTATGTTCTATGTATGCTCAGCCTCCCAGTGTATTCTTTGTCTTTACATTTTTGGATTTCCCTTTTTAACTATAGTCTACAAATTGTCTCTTTTTATATATTTATTGCCCATTTAATAGCTCATTAAATGTTGTTGAAAACTTTCATGCTTTCAAATATCTCTAACGTATTTACCGATATTTGTTTTATAAATTTCAATAATTTGTCATTTTGTTTTTATAAGCTTCTGACTAGCATATCTTCAACGTGGACTTGGTCAGTCAATAACCGTCTGTCTATCTGTCTGTCTGTCTGTCTGTCTGTCTGTCTGTCTGTCTCTCTCTCTCACATACACACATACATACACACATGCACACAGAAGCTTTTTTTTCCTACTTATTCTCTGAGTTTGCTTAGGTGACATCAATATAAATTTTGTCTGTATGGTTTTCACTGCATTTGTTCTGGGCATTTTGGATAACATCTCGACTTTTAAAAAGTAGTGTTGGCATTTGTCTTCTGCTTTGTGATCATGCATGTAATAATTATCGGCATTTATAACGACATTTAAGGGCTTCTAGCATCATGGGAAGTGGATTCCTTGCTTTTAATTCTTCTATTTTAATTTAGCTTCCCATTTTCTGGGTGTCCATTTTACTTGCTGTTTTCCTTTTGAGATGCTACATGGGCAAAATTGCCAAATAGCTGATCTTTCAGGAAAAGTCTTTCTTCACAACAATAAAATTATAGATGGGTACAGGAATCTTGGGTCCAAAATTGAACTCTCTGCACATGTGTCCACAGTGATGCTGTATTCTGTGTCATACAGGACAAATGCAAGCAACCTGGGTTTTTTTCTCTTTCGGTTATTTTGAGTACTGATTATCTTCCATTTGTTCTAATTAGCATAAGAACATTAACTATCCACCTGTTGCTAGTTATAGGTTTTTATCATTGACATATCTTGATTCTGTCTCCATACTTTGGAAAAATTATTTAAATGTCTGTAATTATAGATTTGGTCTTAATTCTACTACCAGCAGTCTTTATTTTTCTATTATTTTAAATATATATATATATATATATATATATATATATATTATTAAAATAATAAGTGTTTACATGGTCACTGGAGGGACTTTTTCATAGGTGGCTATTTCTATAACATGTGATTGATTCATGTTGCAATGCTAGGATTAAGGGTGCTAGAATTAAGGTGTAGGGTGATTATGAAATCCATCCACTGATCTGGAACCACTCTATTCCTATTCTATGCAGCCTACATAGAATATTAAAGTGGCAAGAAGACACCACTAAGGACCCTTGCTTGCTTTGCTACCTACCACCTGTCATGAACTTCTCCTCTGCAATGTCTGTCTGCCCTGCCACCCTACCTTAGAACCAGCAGATTATGGAAATGCTACAATGTATGAGCCAAATAGGCTTTTCCTCCCTTAGCTTGGGGTGTCAGGTATTTTGTTTCAGCAATGAGAAAAGTAAGACAATATTTATGGCATGTAACAGTATTCTGATGTATGTTCACTATATGGAGTTATGAACTCTTTCACAATATGCAATGAGTATCACAGTCCATCACATGGCATACTTACCTTCCTTGTTGGAAAAAACATTTAAAACCAAATTTTAGCAATCTTAGCAATTTTAGCATTTATTACAATTATTACTTTGTGCCATAGATTGATAAGCTTGCTTCTATTTAACTGAAACTTTGTGCGCATCAGCATCTGTCTTCTCACCATCAACCCTCTGCCCCAAACTTGGGTCACCATTGTCCTCCTCTCTTCTTTAGCACATTCAGCATTTCTAGATTTTGGGCAGAAGTGAGATCATGCACTGCTTGCCTTTCTGGACCTGCTTTATTTCACTTAGCGTAGCATCCTCCAAGTTCAGCCATACTATTAAAAACAACTCTGTTAAGGCAAGAAGTATTCCACTTCCATAGATGCCACATTTGTTTTTAATTTATCTGACTAGGAACACCTCAGTGGATTCCTTATCTTAGCTGTAATGGATAGTGCTATGATGAGCATGGCAGTGCAGGTATCTCATCGGTGCACTGAATTCAGTTCAATTGAAGGTTTGCTGCATCATACGTGAATTCTACTTTTAGTTCTCTAAGGAACCGCCACACTGATCTCCATACTAACAGCATCAATTCACATTCCCACCATGGTTCACAAGGATTCCCTTTTTCCACACTACAGCTACATTTACCTTTTGTCTCTGTGAAAATACCCATCCTAACAGACATAGCAGGAAAATTCACTGTGTTTTAAATTTGCATCCGCTGATGATTTGCAATGATGAGGAATTTCTTAAATATAAGGGCTGGCTATTTGTGTCTTGTTTTGAAAGTGTCTTCCCTGATCTTTTGACCACTTCTGATTTGCTTACTTATGTTCTTGTTAATGGGTTGAGTTTCATGTTTACCTCTTATCAAATGTAAGAGTTATAGGTTTTTTTTTTTTTTTCACAATCTCTGGGCTGCCTCTTCACTCTATTGCTTTCTTTTTGGTTTCTCCCACTTAATGTTGCTTTTGCTGCCCATGCTAAAGGAATCAGATCCAAGAAATGTTTGCCTAAACAAACGCCTCAGACATTTCCTGTGTTTCCTTCAAGTGGTTATACATTTTCAGACCTAATGTTGAATGTTTAATCCATTTTGAGTTGATATTTGTATGTGATGTAAGAGAAGTAGCTGGTTTCATTCTTTTGCTTGGGAATATCTAGATTTCCCATCATCATTTATTTTAAAAAAAATGTATCATCTCTATTGTGCACTCTCGACACATTCATCAAAAATCTGTTGGTCATGGCTTAGTCCATTTCGGAGCTCTGTGTCCTGCTCCCTTGGTCCTTGATTCTATCCCTTTGCAAGCCTTTTATGAACTCCACTGAGGAGTGTGGCTTCTCCAGACCCATGGGAGGTTCCTTTGGAATCAATGCTGTGCTCTCCACTCTGGCTGCACTGGCCCTGCTTATGGAACTGAGACAGAGTTGTTTCAAAGCCACATCTACACCCAGAACTTCAGGCCTGTCTCTGGGTCACAGACAGGCTAGTCTTCCATTGCATTCCTGGGCATATGGGCCAATTCTCAGACTATAGTTAGGAAGAGCTAGGGCTACTTTGTAGTGACATTCAACAACCATAATTTGCACAGAGGTCAGAGTGTCAACCTGTAAGGATGCTTCTTGAAATTCCACCCTCTATGTCTGAAGGTGGACAGGACTATTCTCAGCCTGCAAATAGTAGGGTCCAGCACCACCATCAGGTCTATGTGAGGGCCCATTGCAGGAGAGGTTGGCAATCTCACATGAAGACCCCAACAGGTGTGCCTCTAGGTGTCTCTGCTGGACAGAGCTGCCCCTAGACCAAGTTGGAGACAGACCAAGTGTCAAGGCTGATGCATAACCTCCTGTGGAACCCAAATTGGCAAGCTGAACCACAGGTTAGATTCCCAGCTGTTCTTCAAAGTGGCAGACTTGTTCCATGTCACAGCTACAGCTGAAATTTGAGCTCTCTGTAGGAGCTACTGTGGGCCAGACACCAGAAAACTATCCAGGTGCATTTTGTAAGAGCTCTCTGCACAAGTAGGACTATAGGGCTGTAGGTGAGAGGGGTTGGTACCAACTAAGAGCTCCTTTACATCTACATAGGATCGAGGTCTAAGGTCTCCAGCTGTCACAGAGCTCTGTGTCTCTCACCAGTGTCCTATAAATCCAGGAAACCTTCCAGGCTAAACAAGAGGGGTGAGAGTTAAGCTTGAGGTCCTTCAAATTTCTTGTGGCTGGCAAGCATAGAACATTGGCGCAAATGAGTCCACTTTCTTGTTCCTGGACACAATACCCAATATCCACAACCTTAAAGGAAGGTTATGTGGCTCAGAGTTCCAAGGGATTCATCCATTGTTGGCTATTCCAGGGGAAGAACATCATTGCAAGAGAGTATGACAGAGCAAAGATGCTCTGCTCATGGTAAGCTGAAAGCACACAAGAAGTGCAGTACCAGAAAGGAGTCAGAGAACAAATATATGTGGTGCCAAGGTCACAGCTCCATGAACCACTGAGATCCACTCCAAAGTGTGATCCACCCATCTCCAGGTAGATTCCAAAACCAGCCAAGCTGGTACTCTGCCCCTTAACAGTTCCTTGCAGGAGCAGGAGGCCTCCCGGGCTTTAGTCTTCAATGTCTTCCGTGCGAAGAAAACTACTCAACTAGATCCAGTATCTGAAGCAATTGAGCCTCCTGCCAGCTTCCTGCAGGAGTGAGCTTATTCATGGACTCTCACAGAGAGGACAGGGCCTGGTCAGAATTGCCTGCTTTGTTTGCACATGCTTGGGAGTCTCTCTAGGTCTTTGTGTGAGTAGCACCAACAGGGTCCACAAGTGAGCAGAGCCGAGCTGGGCCACAGGATGATTCTTATGGAGATGGAGACTGATGTCCGCTTGCCTGCTGACACTAGTGCATCTGACACATCCTGGGCTTGGGGCAGACAACTGGGAACTATATTTAGGCTCATACAGCTGTAGCTGAACCTCCATCTTTCACCCAGGCCTGGGTATCAACTCTCAAATGACCCTCCTATGCCCTGGGCTCCACCAGCACGCCAAAATACCCTGCAAGACAATTTTGCCTCTGGATAGATGCAGAACTCATATTTGAGAGGCAGATGTAAATGGAACCCTGTATTCTGCCATGTTGCTAATCTCATCGTTATTCTTTATTATTTCCAAAGTATCTTAAACATTGTTCGTACATGACAAGTTTAAGTACATCCTCTCTCCACATTATCTAGGGTCTTTCTTTTTGTCAGCACCTCCTTATTTCCCTTTTCACAACTTACACGTCTCATTACCTTGTCTTCCACCTTGTATTGCATAATGTCAAAATGTTCTCAAATGTAAAAAAGAATGTAAAACAGACATTAAACCAAATTTAAGTATGTTTTCAGTGCTGAAGATTTCTGGGATGTACATTGCACTCTGACATCCTTGTGCTTTTTTGTATATGCTCATCACTAGGAAATCTCTACTTGTAGGGCTTACTCTGCTGCAAGTTGCCCAGTTGGCTGATATCTGAATAAAAGCCCAGCCTCATAGATGGTTTTCACAGGGATTCACAACAGAATCATCCTTCTTGACTTTGACTTTGAGAAGAGAAAGTTCATTACATTGTGGGAAACTGGCTCCTCTCAAGCGGGAAGAAAAAGTATTGTCCTGTATCTATGGGAAAAAAATCCACTGAAAGGATCAATTCTTCTCCCAGTGAAGCTTTTTACTTCTTAGGAAACTTGAGTTTCTTTACATCCCCTGCCTTTGGTCCACTGTTACCATACAATATGATCTGAAGAGCCTCCTCCTTTGTTAAGGCTTTGTCTCCTCAGCTCTCAAATGAAGGGGTTCTCTCCATACTCTTCAGGAGGCTGAAGCCATCTGGTTCTAATGGCATGGTGCTTCTAATCAGAACTTTCCAACTGTAAGTGTTGACAAAAACTTTTCCATGTTCAGAGGTCTGATTACTTAACAACTTTGCTATAATCATTACAGTCCTGTATAAGCCAGCTGTGCCACTCAAAAGTGGGATGTGATATCTGGTTTTCTGACCCATGAAGAAGACACGTGGCTTGTGTTATGAAGTTTGAGGATTGACCCTGATCCTCCCATTGTTCTGGTGCCTCAGTTTTGCAGATTAATATACTGAAATTCCATATTCGACTTATTCCTCCCGTGTTTTCTTTATTCATTAGACAAATGTCATAAGTACGTATTATAATGCTGCCTCGTTCCAGGCACTAAGGTGCCACGGTCCATTTGGCTACAAGTCACACCTCTAAGCAGTAGAGCACACCATTTTGCCTCTGTCAGGAAAGATTCCATAGTAGAGTGGGGCTTGGGCTGGTTTTCTAGGTGATATAGCCATGGGACAGGACAGAAGAAGCCTCTCTCTGGCTGCAGGAGCTGTGCTAGTTCACTGTTGGCTAGAAATATGTTGACTGACTGCTCAACTGACTGAACTCTATTGTCTCACAGTTCCCGAGGCTGGATGCCCAAGACTGAGCTGTAGGTGGCATTACTTTCATCCTGAGTCCTTTTTCCTAGCCGACCACATTCTTGCTGCTTCTCTCCTGACCTCTCCATGCAGGCTGTACCTTCCCCTTCTCCTCTCCTGAGGGATGCCCCATGGGGATCTTTTACCTCCATGACTTCCAAGAAGACCTTGTCTCTAAACACAGTCAATTCTGAGTTACTGAAGTCAACCCTTCGGTGTATGGTTCTCAGGGGAACATAGTTCAGCCCCTCTGCATGCTTATTAGTGATGCCTGGAGAACTTCCTTGCACACAGAAAGCTGTGTCCTAAAAGCATTCTTAGAAGTACAGTGAATAACCATCTCCAGAACTGCTTGGCTAGCCTGCACTCTTGCCTCCATGACCTCCATTGAGTTGCATGCCCATAACTGAATCATCGGATAGAACAACAGTGGCAGTGGCTCCCACAGGTTAAGGCTGAAGTCTAGGGTTCCACCCTAGAAATACAACTTCCTGCAGGGCACAGGGGCTGAAAAGGTAAAAATGAGTACTTGAATTAAATTAAGCCAACACGCTAAACCAAAGAAGTAAAAGACAGACATTGGAGAAGTAATTCCAATGCATACTCCAAATAGTATAAAGGGAAAGGGTCTCATCCCTGGCACTGAGAAGCATGCAGTTGGGAAAAAAGAAAATGATGATCCCTCTGGGCTTCAGGTTTGAGGCTGCTATACAGTCAGGACTTGACTGTGGAGTGCAGCATAATGCCCTTCTTCCCAAGAGCTGGGAGCCTCTTGAATATTCTTAAAGATGAAAAACACTCAAGTACTGTTTGAGGAAAGCCATATTTAGAAAGTTATAAGTCTGATCTGTTCCATTCAACTCTGCAACTTGCACAGAGCAAATAAACTGATCATGTACTTCTCCATGGCACTTATACAAGGAAGTGAGTGGTGAACAATATCCTTAGGACACTCACAAATATCACCACTTTGTGCCTGCCCGGCTTGAATGCATCCTAGAATGTTCCCTGAAGGTCTCATGTGTTCAGAAATGGGGCTGGTGGGAAATGGTTAGATGACGGGGAAACTACTGTTCAGTGGGTTCATCCATGGACAAGTTTGGGGCTGACTATGATGCCATGCAGTGGGGCCTGTGGGAGATGGTCACTAGGGGATGACCCAGAAAGGGATACAGCTGTCCCCGCTCCTCCCTTATCTCTGTTTCCTGGCTGCCACAAGGTGAGCAGCTGTCCCCAGCCAGCCCTTCCAGCATGCTGTGTCTATCCCGGACCAGCCAAGGACACACTGAAGCTGCAAGCCAAGGAAACCTCCTCCTACAGTTTGTGGGTGCTCCATGCTTTACTCCAGCAGCATCTGAATGACTGCCAGTGGGATACTGAGGCTCAGAGAGGGCAAGAAACCTGCCGACAGTGTCTCATCTGGACCACGACCTTGACACCTTGCCATCTTGCTGATCCTATTTCCAGCCCAGGAAGAGGGACCAGGAGTGTGAATGCTCATTCCTCAAGACACTTGAGAACCACTATGCATGCATTCAAGGCACTTGTGAGGCTCAGAGGCCTCCCTCATAACCCTGAGTATTAGGCTACTGAAGAGGACAGCTTACCATGAGGTACTTTGACTTTGTCTCTCATTGTGTCCTTGGCCCAATCATTAGTGATTCCGCACCATTGAATACTGCCCCAAACTCATCACATTAGAACTGTTGTCTCTTCCTAATTTTAATGATTAAGAGGAATTTTATAAATTCTAGTAACTTTTGTTCCATTTTTCTTTAGGTTACTGTTGCTTGGGCAATAAAGGTACCACTGCTCTTAGGCAAATGGAAACCACACTGATCTGTGATCAGCCTCCTCCTCCAGGCTGATCATACTGATCCTCTTCAGTTCAGAAGGTTCTTGTAGAGTTCAGGCATTGTTTAAAAATTTCAGTAATCAGCACTTGTTTCCAAAATATGTTCATGTAGCATAACTTTTTAGATTAAGCCAACTCATGATGCTCCAGGCTTATATCCCACCCATGTTTCTAGCATGTCTAAAAAACTGCCTTCCTTCGGTTCAACGTTTTTGTCTTGGTTGATACCTATACACCACATCTGTGTGGCTGCTGAGGCCAAATATGAAGCCATCCTGAAGCTCTCCCTTTTTCCCACACTAGGTATCTCAATCATCAGAAAATCATACAAGAGCGCGTCTCATAGCTTACTGTCTGCCCATCTCTATTGCCTACACCAGTCTGAGCTATGTCATCTCTCACTTGAATACATTCAATATCGAGGTACTTCTGCCTCTATATTTGCCTTTTATAGTCAGTGCCAAGGACAGAAAATCATGGCCTACAAGTCACATCTCACCAGCTGTCTGTGTTTATAAATAAGACTTTTATTGAAACACATCTAGGTCATTTATTCACACCTTGTCTGCAGCTGATTTTATGCATATATGGTGGAGTTGAATAGAGATAGCAGAGATTTTGGGAAACCTATATATTTATTACCTGACCCTTTGGAGAAAAAGCTTGCTTCTCCCTGTCCTATTCTCAATGTAATGACTGGAAAGGTCATTTCAAAATGAAACACATTGTTTGATACTCTGTTTCTTCGTTTCTGCTATTTGTTTTTGCCTTTGGTTTTGTTTCTACTCTTTAGAATAGTTTTTAAAAAATGAAATAGATCAACTCATTCCTGTGCCACCAACCCTCTTAAGAGTCTCTGGTCTACTCAGAATTAAATCCAAAAGGGACACAAAAGTCTTCAAGGGTACATGATCTTTCCTTCCATTTTGCTTCCCTTCTTTTCCTTCTCCTCAGTTCTACTGCTTCAGTCCCAAGGACACCTGGCTATCCCAGGAACATTCTCACCTCAGGGTTTCTGCCTAAGAAGCCCTTTCCCCAGATAACATACACAATTTTCCATCCTGACCCTCAAATTTTTGCTCAAATATAATTTTCTGATGTGCTTTCTCCGACCAACTTAGGGAATGTAGCCAGAAAGCCCCAGGCTCTCCGACTTCCTTACCTTGTCCCACTTTTCTCTTTTTATCACGGAAATTGCCACATTCTACTAACTCTACTTTCCTTATTGTGGAGTTCACTATTGCTTGATTATTCATCCTCCAGAGAATATAAGACAGTCATCTCTATTTTATGCTCAACACCATGGAACAGTAGTTCTTTAATCAATATTTGTTGAAGAATTGAGTGAACAAGTGAATGAGAGGAAAATAAATCTAAAGTTCCATGCAGGTCCTCTCTACTAAGCACTTCAGGGAATCATTACAAAGCTGATACGTGTTTGTCTCAGTCATTTTTTACTCAGTGCTGGGACAAAATATCAACATCCAAAATTAATAAAGGAAAGGTTTACTTAGCTCAGAGTTAGTGGAGCTTTCAGTCCATACTCCACTGGCCCCCAAGACAGCAGCAGTTCATGGTGGCAGAAAACAATGAAGAGCAGAGAAGGAGCCACAGCTGCATCATCTATCCAGCCTCTCTCTCTTCCTTCTACACTGACTGCGAAGATCCAGCACCTCCAAGAAAGTGGCAGTGGTTGCTGCAAAGATCTAAGCTTCTCTGAAATGGTGCTGCTGCATAGATCAAGCTCCTCCACGGAGGTGACACTGCAAAGCTCAGAACTCCTCCAAGGAAGTGGGGCTCAGAAACCTTCCCCAACTCCTTTAGATATCCATTTTGTGCTGAGTCACTCTAGAGTGGGCAGCCCTCACCCACTCCCCAGGGCATGGAACCTCCAAGCAGATCCAGCCAAGCTTCCAACATCTCAAGTTGACACAATGTATTGACCACCATAATGTTGATACTCAGTTCTGACTTTTTGTCAGTACTATGCTGATTTTATCACAGTAGCTTTGTAGTATAACTTTAAGTCAGGGATTTTAATGTCTCCTACCTTGCCTTTGTTGCCCAAGATTATCTTTGTACCATTTCTAACATATTATCAATTATTATTATGCCCTATTTAAAATAAAGTTTTCAATGAATAAAAAAGAGTGATATGTGTTATACCAAGAATTTATTATTTCCTTCACTGTTGAAGGAGTTCTGATTGAAATTAATTTTAAAAATAAAGAAAAACAAATTAAAAAATGAAGGAGTTCTGGACTAGGACACTAGAATATAATTAGCACTAAAATTACTAGTGTAATGCAATATATAGAACAGCTTTAAGTAAAAGTCAGTAGAGTAAAGTAGTCGTCTGGGACGGTTCTGTGGAGCAAAGTGAGCCATGCTCAGGAGAATGGAAAGGATAGTCATGTGGAACAAGGATTCCAACATGTTCCAAAACACAGCAAAGACCAAAGACATGCAAGAGCAACCCCTATCATGGCAGGCAGCAGAAAAATACCAGCCTTAAGCAGGCAGTCCAACCCAGAAGCTTGGGTGTTTCTGTATCAACTGATAAATCAATCATCCATCAGTAGGACATTGAGGAGGTAGTCTAACCCTCAAGGAGGATCTATGTAGCAAAGATCAGCCATAGAAGGTGGTGTAGTGTAGGCTTCTGGGGAACACCAAGGAGAGGGTGCAGGAGGACAGCACATGAGGGACATGACTAGCACAGGTAGTGTACCAGCCCATGTACTTATAATAATGCCTGCATAGTATATTATATATATATATATATATATATATATATATATATATGTCATATATACAGACACCTGTAGCTACACAGATGCCAGTGTAGCTGTATAATATTCAAAGGGACTGACAGCCTATATTTCTTTAATGAAAGGAAAGAAATTATGAAGTTTGGTGTGCACTACTAGGTAGCATAGAAAATCTCTAACTCCCACATGGTGATAGATTCACACAATCAGCTGAGCATCTGCTATCACCAAGCTTGTGCTGCATGCCAAAACTCAATGCTGGCCACACCAGACAGAGTTTCTGCCTAGAACCCAAGCTATGGAAGGTTATGGGTTAAATAGCCTGAGTCAGACAGAGGTGAGGAGTCTCAGAGACCCTTACCTCCTCTTGCTCCAATTCTGCAACCACCACCAAGAAACCTCCCTAAGACTGCTTCCAGCCCCTCCATGGACTGTTACAAGGAAATTGGGAGATGAGGGGCGGTTAGCAGGCTCAGCCTGGAGGCTATAGATCTGTCATCATGAGGAGCAGCCCTCTAAAAGACTAGCATTCCTCAGCTGCTGCCTGTAGAAATCACCTGCAGTCACACATACACACACACACACACACACACACACATACACACACACACCTCACATTAATGATTTTGAGTTAACTGACATGGGACCAAACTAGTATACTGATTTTTTTTTTTTCTTCAGAAAAATGAGCTCCCCAGATCTCTCTAATAAGAAGTCAGGGTTGCAAAACAATGACAGAAAATGATGTATACCTATCAAATGATTAGCTCAAGGTGCCAAGAAATACTGGATTGTGTCCTTTGCTCTCAAGGTTTGGAAGATCTGAGAAGAGGGCCCAGCTTCTTGTGGCTGTCCTTCCCACTGAACCACTACTGCCTATAAGAGAAGGAGAGGTCAGAGCGCAGCACCTCTCAGCACAGCCACACACTTGAACCCACCCAGAAATTTGCACAAGTCCTGAGCCTTTCCTCAACATGGCCTGTTAAGTCATGACCCCCAGATCCGGTCTCCAGGCTTCACTGTTGTCCCCACTGATTGTCCCCACATGTCTACTGCATGATCCTTTCCCTTTTCTTCACTGAAATTCATTTGTGTGTGTGTGTGTGTGTGTGTGTGTGTGTGTGTGTGTGCGTGTGTGTGTGTGTATGCCATTTCAGTTCTCAAAACGTGCCTGGTGCCATAGCTGCTCATTTACTCGCTTTTTTCCTTAATTGTTGTGTTTTCCTTTTTTCCCCTTGCTGTTGGCATGCAGCCAATGTGTACCATGTGGTGTATGATTTGAATATTATTTATTATTAAATAATACTGTAAGAGCCTACAGATATGAAGTTGTAGATGAGTTTTTCCCTCTAGTCCCATTTCTCATACTTTCTTTGTTTTTATTTCCTTTCTTCCCACTGTAGCCAAAAGGATCTTTTGAAAATTCAAATGCTATTCTTATTGAAGCTAGGTCAAGGGTATAATGATATATGCATAACTGTGCATATATTAGAATGCAGGAAATCAGCATCTTCTGTGTGTGTGTGTGTGTGTGTGTGTGTGTGTGTGTGTGTGTGTGCGAGCGCGTGCGCGCGCGCGCTTTGGTAATGAATACAGTTCCCAGATGACTGAGAAATGACCCAGTGATAAGAACCATTGCTCTGGAAGAAGGCTAGGGTCAGACTTCCAGGCCCTTGAGACCCCGGGCCAGGATGAGAGTGTGATAAGGCATGTGATGACATCGATCTTCGTGGAAACCTTCAGGCAGAGGGTAGCCCAAACACAAATGTGTTTCAATTTAGAAACCAAAATAACACTTGTGGGTTTAGGGAGACTTAATTACCTCTGTGAAAGCTCCTTTCCTCATTCCTCAGCAGGCCCCATATTGAGTTCGTTCTGTCTCAAACCCCTCCCTTCCACAATCATTTCTTCTCCATTCCCCCGATATTCTTACATTCATCTGGGCATCTGACAGAAGCCTTCCTTTCAATGTGCTAATTCTCTTGCTGCACGGCAGAGCTGGAATTCCATCTGCTGCTTTTATTAAAACCGAAATGGAGAAAAGAAACAAAGCTCTGCATCATGGAAGCAGTTCATACAAGCTACTGCCTGTTGGCCACTGTCTGCAGTGGATCATGAGGATCCTTCAGGACAGGGACAATTGGTGGCTGATATAAAAGGGGTCACAGGCTGGACAGGGGCTGCAACCCAGATCAGCAGGCATATTCACTACTCCAAGCAAACAGAATGTCAATTGTTGGAGCTATCCTGGTGAACGACAGATGCGACTGTATGTTCATTCAAAAACCAAGTGCAAAAAAAAAAAAAAAAACAAGTGTAAGGGCTGGGAAGATAGCTCAGCAGCTTGAGAGCCTGCCTAGCAAGTGCAAGGTCCAAAGGTTGATCCCTGGTACCACCGGAAAAAAAAAAACCTAGAAACTAAGCCCATCACTCCATTTTTCTGAATGAGTTGGCATCTTTGAGTTGCATGTTCTAGGTAGTACACGAGGGGCTCATGTTATGATATCAGACCACACAACCTGTAGGGTTCCTCCCTCATGGCTCATCCCTAGTGCCACTCCAAACTAACCTAGAAAAAGTATTTAAAACAATAATTGTGGGGCTGGGGAAATAGCTCAGTAGAATAAGTGCTTTCCTGGCAAACAGAAGTACCTGAGTTCAATCTCCAGTCCCTCAAAAATAAAATAAAATATAATAATTGAAAGCCAGGCACAGTGGGACACACACACACACACACACACACACACACACACACACACAGACCTGCAATCCCAGCACTCAGGAGGCTGGAGCAGGAAGATTGCAAGGAGTTTGAGGCCAGCCTGGCCTTCATAATGACTTCAATATTAGGCTGAACTACATAGTGAGAGTTCATCTCAAAAAATAATAATAATGATGACAACAACGATAGAGTTGAAAAGCAAAAAGCAAGAACTTTGAGTTTCCACAATAAAAGAACAATCTTTAGGTGGTAATTTCACAGGAGTTGAAGCTCTTTAGAATGCAGTTAGAATAAAGATGTAAGATTTAGAGCTGGGTTTTTCACTCATCTGAGGAAAAAAGACACCAGGTCAAACAAGCCAGTTATTCCAGCGCTCCAGGAGGCTGAGAGAAGGTCACATGTCCAAGCCCAATCCTGCAACATAGCAACTTAGAGACCCTGACTCAAAATAAAAATATGATGAAGAGTTAGCTAAATGCAAAAATCCTGAATTCAACACAGTGCAAAGAAAAAAAAAGAAAAGGAGAGAGGAGAGGGAGAGGGAGAGAGAGAAAGAGAGAGACAGAGGCAGAGAGACAGAGAAACAGAGACAGAGAAGGAGGAAAGGAGGGAGGGAGGGAGGGAGGGAGGGAGGGAGGGAAGGAGGGAGGCAGGAGGGAGGAAGGAACTGGATACTCCCAGACAAGTGTAGAGCTAGCAAAGCCCAACTACTACAATTTGTATCTGGATGTCTGGAAAAGACTAATGTAGTCCTGGGGAAGGGCACTTTTCAGAGGGGCTCGATCTAGAATATATGATGCTGGGATCAAGGGTGTGTGATTCCTAAATCAGTTTACTGAATCATTCAGCATAGTTCTGCATACGATCAAAGATGTGAGTGCCATGCCCACTCGGGGGTGAGTAGCCACATAAACACAAGGGACAGAAAGAGGGCTGGTGTGCTCTCACCTGCCTGCTTGCGTAGTCTGCTTGCAGTCACTCTGTGATGCCCTCAGCCAGGCCACCCTGACTTGGAGCCAGCAGACTATGGCCTGAAACCTCTAGAAACCATAAGCCAAAATAAAAGTTTCCTCCTTTAATTCTGAGTGTCAAGTATTTTGTCTCAACCACAAGACAAATAACTGTAACTGAGAGCTGGACAATATCCTTCCTGGCTAGGCCTTGTGCTAGGTCTCTCTAGAAATAGGGACCTCAAGATAGAGGATTGCAAGTGCACGGTGTTCCTTGCAGCAGGCACTGGTGTGGCTGGAGAGATTCACTGGATGCACCCAGGGAACATCTCTGCCATAAACTACTCCTTCTGGCCCCTGGTGGTGATGTCACAACCACCCTAAGTATTGATGGCAAGCAACAGTTGGTTGCCTTTCCTGGTTCTGAGGGTCAAGAACTGAATGGGGGCACATCTGAGCAGCTTTTTTTTTGCTCTATGATGTCTAAGACACAGCAGGGGTTGCTGCAAGAGTGCAGCCAGCTGGCTGGAGTTGATGCTTCTCTGTGATCCCAGCAAGAACTGCTGGGTTTTCAGCACCTCTACACATGGCCTTCATGTGGCCCCGCCACAGCTTTCTAATATGGTGCTACCTGGCTTGCAAGACTGCTGGGTGGAAGCTGCAAGCATTCCTGTGACTGCCACTATAAAGTGTCACTTCTACCACATCCCCTTGGCCCAGCATCTGACCCCTACACCAGCCATAGAAGATCATACTAGGTGAGGATGTTAAGAGCATGAGCTATGGCTTACTGGGGACAAGTTGGGGCTATGCTGCTGGAATGACTCAAAATGATATATCTGCAGAAATTCTGTTGTGGAAGTAAAATAGAAACATGGTTCAAAATCATTCAATTCAAAAATGTCCTTGAAAGTGATCATCAGACTGCCATAGAGAAGGATCGCCACATGTGATAGCACCCCAAAGACTCTACCTGAGGTGGACTCAGGAGAGGGAAGACCACTCTTGTAGGCCATGTGCTCCAGGCTGGGCTTCCTTAAGGCTTACCTGGAAGACTCCAGAGGCACCCAACCTTGATACACTTGGGGTCTAGGCCAGGGCTGGCTCCATCTGGCTCACAGTAAAATGTTACATAACTTTAGCTGAGTGTGGAGGAGCAACATGGAGAGCAAAAGCCACATAAAGAAGGATCGGAGCTTGTCTGGGAAGCTGTGAGACCACATATGCATCTATGTGAAACTGCCAGGATCATAACCCGGCCACCTCAACCCAAAGGCACCATCCCATGCCCAAGGCTGGTACAGTGAGCAGGGAAGATGTGCACTCATATTTCATAAGTGTCAAGGCCCAATATGCTTCCCCCGTCTAATGGGAGATGAACTGAAGACCTAACGGGGGAAAGTTAGTGTGCAGGTAGTCTGTCTTCCTCATCCATTTGTGCTACTACAGAACGCAGAAGAGACAAGTGTTCTTGACACTGGGGCTCTTTGTAAGACAGCAGAAAAGGAAAGGAAACATCAGTTAGTAAAATTAAGTATCTGGGATATCAAAGTAACACCATGTCAAACAAGGGTTGCTCTTACAACAAACATGTGGAGGTGTGCTTCCAGAATGTTTTCCTCCTGAACAAACCTTTTGGACAATAAATCAGGTCCAAGTAGACTATGAAGTAATCCAACCATGGAAACATTAAAGACAGTCACACCTCCGCCACCCCAACCTAATCTTAAACCCTCAGTAGAAGGAATGCCCCATGTTTACCATGTCCCATCTCCTATTCTCCCTGTCTCCCTGGGATCATGCAATGAATTCAGGACAATGAAATGTGACCAGAAGGGATTATGTGAGCCCACACAGAAGAAGTTTAAGAATGTTCTCCTGCTTGAGTCTCTACTGCAGTGGTGAGTGAAGAGTGTAGAGTCCTAGTTCACTGAGGCACTGCCCTTGGAGCTGGCTTACAACTAAGGCACCGAAAGTGCCACCTGTTCTGTTCCTCTAGAGTTGCACAAACACTAGGTCCATCACATGAGAGGACTCTGAGGAGTGGTAGTTCCATGTGCACATGCAGAGTCTGGCAGACACAGCCCTGGGATGCATGAGCAAGGACAGAACATGGAGTGAAGGCCAACTCAAAATGAAGCAGCTCCGATTGGTGAAAGCCAAAGGTCATGGGAAATAAGGGGCCTTAAGCCTGGAGACCACCAGGATATACTATAGACTTGCAGGGCACATGCTGAACAGGACTCTGTCTATAGATGGGTGAGCAACAGCTCAGTGCAGCACACACTTTACTGCTCAACACTTTGCCTGCTGTGAGGACACTGAACACCTGGCAAAGAGACCCTGCTGTTGATCCTCTGCCATAGGCAGTAAGTGACAGGCATGTGATTGTACGCCTGTGAAATGAGGGCACCCATCACACCCAGATCTATGTTCTGTATCTGGTGCCTTCAAAAAAGCTGCCATTTTCCTTCTTTATCTTTTATCTAAAAGAACAAGAAAATAACACAATTTGAGAGCATATTCCAAAGATACAGTATAAATCTTAAAACAAAAATTAAGACTAAACAATATTCAGAAAATTAATTAAATATTAATTAATTTAAAATTAAATACTTCAAGACATTTCAACTAAGAAAAAGTTTTCATGATAGCAAAGAATTACTGAGAATAAAACATAACATAAATACTGGAATGGCAAATATGACTAACAGTTCTAACAGTTTGGGGATAGGATATCACCCAAAGTTCTAGTGTGTTGTGGACATAGACAATGTCCATAACACTTACTGGCAGCCAGATGTCACTTGTGGGACTGAGCTACTGCTGTTACTTTGATATCCACCCCATGATCTGGCCACAATAATGACTATAGGTTGAAGGAGAAGTCCATTTGTAGAATATGCTGATAGAAATATTTTGCTGCTGTATACAAAAGAATAATTGAAAGACTGCTTTTTGTATACATTTTTTTCTCCTGTGTTTAGTTGTTTTCCCTATTTGGTGGATTCTTTCCATTCTCCTTCACGGAGCAGTGGCCATTTCGATCCCTCTCTAGAACATCTTTTAGTAGTTTTGGTAGGGTTGGTATTGTCATCATGAAATTCTTTAACTGTTCTTTGTCATGGAAGTTTTTCACTTCTCCATTAAACTTGAAAGAGAGTCTTGCAAGGTGTATCAGTCTGGGCTGGAATTTGTTTTTTTGCAATACTTGTAGTACTTTGCTTCATCCTTTTCTTGACTTGATGATTTGTGAAGAGAAATTTGCCATTATTCTAATGGGCTTTCCTTTAAATGCGATCTGTTTCTTTTCTCCAGCGGCTTTTACTATATTGGTCCTGTGCTGAGTTTCTGGCATCTTGATTATTATATGTCTGGGTGTGATTTTAATTGGGTTGATATTATCTGGAGCTCTATATGCTTCAGTTCCCTGAATGTCAGATTGTTTTCCCATATTTGGGAAGGTTTTTGCTATTATTTCTTCCAATACTCTTTTTATATCACTTGTGCATACTCTTTCTTTCTCATCAATGCCTATTAGTCTCACATTGTTTATCTTTACATCTTCTTGCAGATGTTTAATTATTTTTTCCTGCATCCTAGTTATTTTTAAGAGATTTTTTCTTATGTTTTCATTAGCTGCAATGGTGTCTTCAAGGTCTGAAGGTCTGTTTTCATTTTCATTCAAAGTTTTGGTAGCTTGTGATTGAGGTTTTAACTTCCTGTATAAAATCTTGAATCTGCTTCATGCTTTCTATTTCTTTCTTATATTGCACACTCAAGGATTCCATCACTTTTCTTTTCTCCTCTATTTTTTATTAATGTTTCCTTTAGAAACACTTAGTACTTCTTTCATTATAGTTATTATTTCTCTTTTTACTTCAGAAATTATTTCTGATCTGATTTCCTCTATACATTTCTGCAGTTGTTTCTTTACTTTAAATGCTATTATCCCAGAGATTTGACACATGTGATTTCCAATTTCTTCTGTGCTATTGTCCCCTGCATTTGTTCTGGTTGGGATTGTGGCCTGAGAAAGCATTTTGTTCCTTCTTTTTGTCATTTTGTATAGCACTGTCTTCTGACCTTTGGTGTAGAACTTTGGTGCAGTTATCACCTTAGCACCAGGTCCAGATCTACCAAGTTCCGGCTTGTCCAGGTGGGTGTGGCTTGGGTCTGGCTGCTGTATGCTACTTCTTCCTGCTTAACCCCTTGGAAGTAAACCTGCTGTGCCACTCTCAGATATTCTGCTCCTGGATCAGCTGGATGGGTCTTGGCTTTATCCTCTCTCCAGGTAGCTCTGCTGCAGATTTCCACACTGGACATGCCTGTCCTGGGCTCTGGTCAGTGAGGACCCAGCAGGCCCCAAATCATCTCACTTACATGTCAGGCCTCAGCTCCGGGTCAAATGAGGACTGGACAGGCCCCAGGTCATCTCACTCACACGCCAGGCTTGGGCTCTGGGTTGAATGATGATCTAGTGGGCCCTGGGTACTCTCATTCATATGCTGGACCTTGGCTCTAGGTCAAAGATCTGATGAGCCCTAAGTCATTTCACTCATACACCGGGTTTGTGCTCTGCGTCAAATAGGGATATGAGTGGCCCTAAGTTGTTTCACTCATATGCTGGGCCTGGGCTCTGGGTACAATGGGAGCATATTCCAAAGTCAGAGTTTCTAGTTCTAAGCCTTCCTCTCCTGGTTTTAATTAAGAGAGCTTGCAAGTTAATCATCTGTCTTCTTGATTTCTTTTTCATGAAGAAAAAGTGTAGGGGTACAGTGAACCATGAGAAAAGAAAATCAGCACCATGGCTCATATATAGGTCATCAATAATGTCAGAAATGGTCTTTGCATTATAAGCCACTAAAGTACTGATCAAAATTCCTGCCTCAGCCTTTACCCCTTCTCCACTACAGGTCAAAGACTGACCACTTTCTCCCTCCTATATGTGCTGTGCAACCCCTACTACCTCAGTTACTTTTCTCTTGTTGCTGGGACAAAATACACAACACCCAAAATTAAGGAAGGAAAAGTTTATTTAGCTCACAGGTAGTAGAGATTTCAGTCCATGCTTGGCTGGCTCTTAGGCAGAGGGCAGCAGTTGCATATGGTGGAAAACAATCAGAGCAAAAGGAAAGGGAGAAGCTGCATCATCTAGTAAGCCCCTCTTCCTCCTTCCATCCATGCTGACTATGAAGACTGGAGCTCCTCCAAGGGAAGTGGGATGGGAGCTCCTCTGGGGAAGTAGCATACCAAATCCTTCCTCAACTCCCTTTTATGTCCTTTTTGTGCTAAGTCACTCTAGGGTGGACCCTCCACACTCTTGGGTGGGCCTTCATACACTAGCAAGGGCCTTCCATGCCCTAGGGAATGGAGTTGCTGAGCAGATCAGGCCAAGCTTCTGACTTGAAGTTGACACAATATATCAACCACCATGCCTATCAACTTGGAATGGCAGCCTTACACTCATGGGCCTACTTATTCTGTCTTTGGGTATCTCCAGTCTCTGACCTTCTATCATCCTGGCTTTTCTTGCACCAAGACTGAAGTATTAGGGGCAATTCATTCCAAATCCCACTGGTGACCCTGTGCTATTGAGGGATCTGGCAGAGAAGCCAGGTTATCTCTCCCTGGGGATGCCAGAAAGTTCCTTCTGCCAATAATGTTATCTTTCTAGCTTACCTTTGAATGCATGCAATTCTGTGAGAGAAAGAAAATTCAGTGGACTAAAATACAAAAATTCAAGGACAGGCTATATAGCAAATCTTCCTAGTCACAAATATAAATGAACTTCTGATTCCTATCCTAAAGACAAACTAGAGTAGTGTAAAAAAAAAAAAAAAAAAAAAACAGAGTGAGAGATGTGATCATTTGAAAGACAGTTGAAAAGGGAAATGATCAAAAGAAGAGGCCTGAAGATGAGCAGAGATAGTTTTCTACTTACTAAAGCTCACACATACATAACCATGACCAAAATAAACCATACCCTAAAGACCCATAGGGATGCTATGGTTTAGATCTAGAATATCTCCTAAAAGTCTCATGGATTCAAAGATGAAGCTTTTAGAAGGGCAATGGACCCTGGGGATGGTGTGCTCTTCAGCAGATTAATTCCCTAATTAGTTCATTGCTAACTCTACTGTGAGGAGGTAGGATATAGTTACATTGGGTAGTGGAAATGACTGTTCTTGTTCCTAGATTCCTCTTCTCGCTCTCTCTATTTGCTGTCTGTCATGAGTGGGCAGCTTTCTTCACCATAGCCTTCCATTATGCTGTTGCATACTTGGAGCCAATCAACCGGGACCTAAACCTTCAAAAACTAGGAGCTTAATTAAAGCTCTCCTTCTTTAAGTTGTGGACATCAGAAATTTTGTCCCAGTGTTAGGAAAGATAGCACAAAGGACCCTCAGGTTTCCATCCAGGAAGAGCATAACTCCTAAGCCCTGGGGTTGTATAGCACATGGTCATGACCTTAGGAGCTGGAGTTGGTCATGGGTGGGCACAGAGTCATCATTAGACACTGAAGGTATCTTTATTAGGACAGGTCCTGCTCCACAAAGAAAATCATAAGTGCCATCAAAACTGTCAGATTTTCAGAATCTCCTGACCCAGTAAGAGTGTCATTATGCCCCATCAGAGAGTGTGAGCCCAGGAATGGATCGGGTGCATGGTACAGCCTACCTGAATATCATTCTGGCATTATGTTTTAGTGCACTGGCTTTAAGCTTTTTGGTTTACACCAATAATAATAATAATAATAATAATAATAATAATAATAATAATGACTTCAAAGAACTTCTGATTTGGTAGGTTAGCTTTTCTCCTCCCATTTTAGAAATTAAAATTGAGAAATTAAAAAAAATTGTATATGACTTCATTCTACAAAACACTAGTAAAATGTTAGTATACATGATTTAGGTTTTAACATTAAAACGTGCTTGTATCACTTTATGCTTTGGCAAATATTTTCACTGCCCATTTCTGTGTCCACTGGCCAAGATGTCACACTGTGACATGTGTGGAAAACTTTACAGTATGTAAAAGAGAGAATGACTGCCAAAGAAAGGCAAAGGTTGCTTAGGATTTTTGTGAAAATAGTTTTAATTTTTCAGACTCTCTTGAAAAACCTCAGGGGTCCCCAGGTGGCCTGGACTACTAGAAAGACCTGAGAGTAGGAGAATTTTGTCAGTGATTGGGTTGAAATCATGGACTCCTTGGCTTTGAAGTCCCTGCTGATGGCTAGAGGGGAAGTCAGAAGGGGCTTTTCATGATGAAGGACATGCCTGGATTGAAGACCAAGGAGACTTGCAGTCTGCAAGATAATTATAGATTCACCTAAGAGAGTAGAGTTGCAGAACTCCACTGGAGCTCTGGGGTCTGCAGGGGAAGCAGCTGTCATTTGAGGAGCACAGACTGAAAAGTATCAGGATATGTCCCATGTCACCTGCACAAATATGGAGAATCTTGACTTTTATCAGATCTCTGGGCAACAGAGATGAGATCAAAGTCCTTACAGACACACAGAGATGTACAAAATTCAGGACCTATTGTGACCTTGTATTGCAGATGAGAAATCAGCAAAATGTCCAGTAGTCAGGGAATGCCAAAGTCCTGAGTGACACACGCAATTATGTGAAAGTAAAGCAACACTTTGCCAGTCTTGCTAGTTTGGCAGAAAGTGCCTGGGCTGGCAGGGCACAGTGGCAGGTAACTCCTTACTCTGACATCTATCCAGAGCTCACAGGATATAGCAACTGTGTGCTATATTATGGGTACAGGACGATTCCTGAAGGCCCGTGTGGTAGAAACTCAATCTAAGTGTGATGGTAGTGAGAAATGGTGAGGCCATCAACAGGGTAGGTGACTGGGTCTTGGCCACCTTCATGATGGAAATAGTTCTGCTCTCATGGGCATGGTTTAACTCTCAGGACAGCAGACCTTTCTAAAGTGTTTAGCCCTTTGTTAACCTCTGCTTCCTCTATTGCAAGCAGCCTGTTCTCACCTCTGCTGGCTGCTACCCCTTGTGACACTATTTGAGGCCTTTTACCAGATGTCACACAGTCTCCCTTTCAAAACTACAAGCTCAGATTAACCTTTTGCTCCCTGAGGTTCCCAGCTCTGGTATTTTGCTATGGCAACACAGAAAGAAGTGTGACACCATGGCAGGAACAGATGGGCACATGGGAAACAAGACAGCCTGGCTTGGTGTCAGAGGGACCTGGCTCCCAGGTTCTTGTCTGTGGGTACCAGTGTGGCTGTAGAAGGGAGGTGGGGCTCTTCCTCTTTTCATTTAGATGCTAATGTCTGTTGTGATTTGTCGCCAAATGTTTTTTCTCTCAGGTGATTGGGAGAACAGAAGCCAGATTTAGCATGTTGATTACTGGGACCCTAGTGAAGCAGCAGGTGACCTAGAAAAGATCTCTTAACACCCTTAACACACTGTGCCTGGATAATGGTGACTTTCTGTCTGTCTTCAGGCACCACTGAGGGGTTTAGACACAGTATTATGGGAAATAAGAAAGGGGAAAAAAGGAAGGAATTTTTCATATAGCTGACAGTTTACTAAATAAGTATATAGTTGATACATGTTCCTTATAATGAGAATTCAAAAATACATTCTCACACAGCTTCCAGGAAATGTCCCTAAACTGCACACAGATTGTTTTCATTCCCTAAAGCAAAAAATGTAGATGGACTTCCAGTTCACAATCATGCCTGGCTAGCAGCCCACAGCACAACCTGTCCCATTTTAACAGTTTAAAAAATGTGAGGAGAAAAGAAAAAAAGGTAAACTCTCATTACTATGAGAAACCACCAGTGACAGACAATCTAATGTCAGAATCAGAGAGGAATTGGCACTAATCATAAAGCAGATGGAGCTACATTAAGAAGCAGCAAGCCAAGGAGCCCTCTGTGCCACACCTGGGATAAAGTTACAAGATGCAGATGGCCAGACTAGGGCTCAGCAGAGGGACCAGCCCTCCTGGTGAGAATCCAGAGCATGGTACAAAGGGGGCTAAGCCTGTGTGCTAGGGGGCAAGAAAAGGAAGCACAGGGTGCGTGCCATTCTCTGTGCTCTCAGAAGGAAGACAAGTCCCCAAGGCAGAACTGGCAGGATGTAGGGGCAGAGGAAGGCTATGATGGGATGTCCACTCCCACTCCCACAGATAGAGAGCTGGATGCAGGAGTGCTCTCATAAGAACTCTAGTAGCTAGAGAGCCTCGAGAAGTTCTCTGACCTCACCATTGTGTGGGCAGGGGTGCGTGTGTGTGTGTGTGTGTGTGTGTGTGTGTGTGTGTGTGTGTACATGCAGGTAAATATGATAATACCAAGTCTTAACAAATCAGGCAGCAGAAGGAGAAGACTGGCCTAGATAAACTTGGAAATGGCCAGCAATGCACACTGGGAGCTCCTCCAGGTGTCCCTCAGGGGGAGCTGTTATTTGTTCGCTGCACAGTAAACACAGCAAGAATGAGAGTGACTCATTTGCCATATCTGCTTCTAACCATCAAATCTGGAAAGAAATCTTGTTTTTTAGAAAATAGTTAAAGAGTTCATCAACAATTTGAACCATAGAAATACATGTTTGCCAAGAAAATGGAAACAGCATCTGGAAGGCTCAGAAGAAAAGATAGCTCTGACAGAAAACATTGAAATAAAAGATATCTGTTTTCAGAGTCTGGGAGATAACTGAACTGCTTAAGCACCTGCCTGACAAAAACAAGGTCCTGAGTTTGATCCCTGGTAAAAAAAAAAAAAAAAAAAGAATGAAAGAAAGTGTTTTTATGTTGTCTGAAGGCACAAGAAAACAAAAATAGAAAGAATTTCAGTCCAAAAGTGGGGAGGGTGCAGGACTAAGAAGATGGAATGAGCCAGGGCATTGCAGGTGAGGAGCTGCGAAAACAGCAGTCCAGCAATGTCTACCAAAAAGGCAAACTTCATGATGAAAACAGACCATGAACGCCTGAAAAGACCAGTCAGAAAGGCTTCTTGGATGCCAAGAGGCAGAAGAAGGAAGCGAAGAACATATAGGGGCGAATGGCACACGAGCCAGCAAAGAGTGCTCCAGGAAGAGAAGGAGCGTACACGGAAGCTGCAAGACTACACCTGAAAAAGAACAAACCCTCGTGGCTAAGGTAGAGCCCAGAGTGGAGAGGGGCCAAGGAGCAGCCTTGTGGTGCACAGGCGCCAGTATAGCGCTGGAGGGGAGGGCAGCTCGCATCCAGCACCACATCCTGCAGGAGCTTCATCAGCCGCGCAAATATTTTATTCCAAGGCATTGTAGTTATCAAGACTAAGCAAAGATTTTCGAAGTTGTAGGGTGGGTAAATTGCTTACTTGTGATACACACCGTTTTCATATTTCTTTGGAAAACCAATTATGAGAACTTTGCAGAGAACCATTAATATTATAAAGAGAAGAGTTGGTGGTATAGGGATTTTGTATGCTACCACACTGCCTTGTGTATCTGAAGGCAAATAAATATCATAGGCATATATTCCGTGGTTTAAAAGCCATTGCATTAATATTGAATGTCTAAGAAAACACTTAAATGTGTTCCGCAATGAATGAAAAGCTATCACAGAATTAATGAAGATCAAATAAATTGTAATATAGAAGTCCTGGAATTGTTGAAATGCAAATAAATATAAATAATTCATGCATGAGGTAATACACTAAAAAGAATATATGTTAATGTATATGCCCTTGACTAAATAATTGTATTAGAAGAATTTCCCAAGAAATAATTAAAGAATAGGTTTGGCAGCTTCTAGGCAAGCATATAACCTGTGTTGTTAGTTGCAAAGAGAAAACAAATAAACCGAGGACAAAATAATGATGGACTTGCTTACATAAAAATATAATGACCTTTAGATGGGCAACATGGTGTGTGCCTATGATCCCAGGCATTCTGAGAAGCTGAAGTAGGAAGATGAAAAGCTTGAGCTCAGCACAGGCAATTTACCAGTTTATCTTAGTAAAACCCTCTGTGGAAAACAAAAAAGACTGTGGATGCAGCCTAGATTCAATCTGCAGTACAGAGAGATAGACGAAAATGTTATCTTTATCCATAAAGGAATAATACAAAACTATATAAATAAAATTCATGTATAAGACAATAAACTGTGATATGTCATTTTTAAAACTTAAGTTGAAACCCAAAATGACAGCATAATTATAATTTGAAAAAATCAGTATATATTCATGAAAACAGACAATAAAGTCTAGCAAGCTCTGGAGTCAAATGTTAAACATAGTCTAACAAGTGTTAGATGTAGTCAATTGTTGATGAAAAGATTTTCCGCACTTGGATTTGTTTGTTTTGTTTCTGTTTAGTTGGGGAGGGGGTTGTTTTGTTTTTTGTTTTTCTGCTTTGTTTCCAGCACACTTGAATTTTCTAGTTTGTTCCTCACATTACATACAAAACATTTAAACAAGATGTAGGTTTCCAAAGGTAGACATAAGATTGAAGGGCCTAGTCAGAGAGAGAAGGTGCTTTAAGTACACCAGGTTGGAAATGATTTTGTTGAAAAGCCCAACAATAGCAGGAAGAGGGGAAAACAGGAGCAGAGTCAGGATATTCTAAGGAGTAGGTAGTGACAGGTTGGAGGTCAGGCAGACCTAGAGGCCAACCATGGGTAACTGCACTTCAGTACATGAGCTCCAGTACAGAAGAAGGGTCTCTGCCTTGAGTTCTCTCTGCAATAAACAGCAAATCTCAGAAGGCATTCTGCCTCCTGTGTTTAGTTTAAAGGAAAAGGAACAGGTAACCAGAGCCAAGGAGGAAAAGGCCATTTCCAGCCTTAGCGTATGTCTCATTGTTTCATTTGTCTCATGCTGTGTGGTCCTTACTAACCAAATTGTAAACCTGCCCATCAAATCTAAATTAACATTTTTCAAAGAGAAAGCAAAGCGTTGATCTCCTGAACTGATGCGAGCACAAGGATCAGAACAATTTCATTGAATTCCCAACCCAGGAGTCACCAGATGACACTACCCTAAGCAGACATGTTTCTGAAGAGAGACTCCAGGGAGTCCTGGAACAGCCAAGCCCAGTGCAGTTACTATTTCTAATAAAACTCTATTTGACCCCAGTGACTTGCAGTGACAAAGTGATGTCCTGCTGTTCAGGCTTCATCACTATGACTTTCCTTGGGACTGAAGTCTTCTTTCTCTAAAGATCTGCTCCAAAATCCTGTAGATTGGAACTCTGATCAGGGCATACAAAGTCCAGAATCGTTGCACAGGGCAAGGTCCTCTCTTAGCCTGCGGATTTGAACAAAACATGCTTTTATGGGCAAAATGAAGGATGCACACATTTTTAAACAGCAAGAAATAGAGATAGTCTGTAATTATCTTCCAGACATTGCAAACACAAGGTTGAAATTGCTATTTCTAATCAGCACTGAAATATTTTATTTAAGAATTTCTTTTTCACATCGTTCAGTCAGCATTTTTACAAGTTATATTTTACAACAATAATGATAATCTTCATAAAATAATGAGAAATTTACTGTTAATCAGGCTCTCTTATGAATATATCTCACTTTATCTTTTTATAAAATATAAATTGTGCTATTGATTATATGAGGAAGGTAACCTAATCTCTACAGATGTCAGAGAAAAAATTTATTTTTCTGGTTGACCTAAAACCTGTCTGCCTCTCACACTAACTGAGGAGTTAGCCTTTCATTTCGAAAATTATGTTGCCATCAAGAGAATCCATCATCTACTATACTTTCCATTTTGACCTTTGTTCTCAAAGTTATCCCATGCCAAATCACTAGCTGGTTTCTGTAAAAGTATAAATTAACATTGATTTCTTTTCATATTACCTCCTATATAACTAGGTCTTGAAATACAGCACAGCTAGCACAAAGGAAAGCTTCTAGGTAGCACGATCATATTGCCACACAAAGAGATTCAGAAAAAAAACTCTGAAACCACCAAAGAATGAATGAATGTTATATAAGCTTTCCTATAAGTTGTAAGTCTTGTTCAGAGTTGGATATAAACTCACTTAATCAACCTATAGGTCTCCTTGACCTCACTTGCTAATACCTATTCTCTTCTCCCAGAGTCTAGGTTTTGTACTTCTGGTAAAGTGCGAAATACTTATGGGGCATTCATGGGGAAAAGAAGCATACAGCCCCATTCTGAAGTGGAAGCTGGGAGCTAGACTTTTAACCCCTTCCCTCAGTTATTTCTGCTTAGGTCACTCCTAGACAAAGCTTTCAGAATCTACGGAGCAGAGTTGGTGGTAGTCTGTACACTGTGGTTAGCGGCATGGAGCTGTAAATTTGGGGGTGAAATCCCATGTCTTTGTCTAACTAGATGGCTAAATTTGACAAGAATAAATCTCAGTTTCTCAGCTTTTTAAAATAGAGGTGTCTTCTCTGCTCTGGCAACCAAGGGAGTCCTGCTACCTGCAAGCAGGGAGAGTCTTAGAAAAGTCAGTATTCATGGAAATAAATTTATATTTTCAAAACAATGTAAGGTGAGATTCAACACAGCCACCTGGAAGAGGAGTCATATCAGAGAAGATCAAAAAGTATCCATTGAGAAAGGTCTTTGGAAGGTAGAAGGGGTTCTCACACTGAGAACTGTTAAGAAAGATAAGTCAAATAGACAATGGAAACACAAAAGCTGAGTCCACCAAGCAGGTCCACCAAGCCTGCCACCCTACTCCTCTGCATTTAAGGGACCAATCTAATGCTGCAGAAACCAGATGCTGGGGACAGAGTTTGCATTCACCACCCCCCAAACCCTCCCCCCCCAACACACACACCAAACCACTGAGGAAAGCGGGATTTTTGAGTTCTACACTCCAGCACTTACTGTAGGCACCTAAACCCTTCTCACGAGACTTGGGCCACAGAGAGGATACAACATGTAAAGGGCTTCATAGCTGAGTCTGTGCAGCTGATGAGCCCATCTGCCCAGCCAGCTGAGCAATTCACCAACATGCACGAACCTGGCCCCAGGGAGGGCTATGATAACCTATTTGCCCAGGATGTCCAGAGCCACGGACCAGTCCCATGGTCAGCTGGCGCCAGCTCTGAGGCCTGCAGTCAGAGCCAAATTAGTCACAGAAAGAGTTCCTAACCTAAGGACTGGGTCAGTGGCAGATTCTGCTTGCGTGTTCCCAAACTAGAAGAATGGCATCCTGAAATTGGTGTAGCTTCAGTTCTGTCATGAAAGATAAGAAGTGGTATTGGTGTGGCTGCAAAGAATCATT
This sequence comes from Capromys pilorides, assembly GCA_004027915.1. Lineage (NCBI taxonomy): Eukaryota > Metazoa > Chordata > Mammalia > Rodentia > Capromyidae > Capromys > Capromys pilorides. The sequence continues at coordinate 467 of PVKN010003942.1, read as the reverse complement.
CCCCAATCAAGGCGAGATAGGAACAAGGTGAACACCTAGGATTTGTGGCAAATAACTACATATGCGATCTCTTGCTGGAGTTCTTGTCAGATATCTTCTGAGATTTTGTTTCTTTTCTGTTGTTGCATTTTGTATGATTTTTTTTATTTTATAGAAAAAATAAAATTTCAAAGCAAAATATGGGAAATAACAATAGCTGAAACGTGTATTGATTTTTTTTTTTTTTGCTTATTTGGTTTTGATTGTTTTCTTCTATTTGATTTGATTTAGTTGGTATCTAGGTTCTCTCCTTTTTCTTGTCATTCTATCTAGCTTCTTCAGGATCTCACAGCAAAGCTATTACCTTATTTCTTTATTATTTTCCAAGTACATACAATTCCCCTCCAAAGTTTTAAGTTGTCATGTACTACTGCACTGCCTCTGTCATGCCTTTCTTCTCCCACATTAAGAAAAGCAATTCAACTTTG